>WYDI02001769.1:78935-113044 GCA_009867235.2 Psittacus erithacus
GTTAAGTCACTTGTTTCATACTAGAGGTAATACTTTAAAGAAAATAATAATAAAAAAAAAGCTAAATTACAGAGTAAATGGTCCTATTGGATTCTGTCTTGCTGTCTACTCACTCACCTGGACTGCTGTGTTCAGCTCCGGGGCCCCCAAAATAAGAAGCATGCAGACCTGCTTGAGTGAGTCCAGAGGATGCCACAAAGATGCTCAGAGGCTGGAGGACTTCTGCTGTGGGGAAACAGGCTGAGTTGGGCTTGTTCACCGTGCAAAAGAGAAGGCTCTGAGAGACCTTTGAGTAGCTTCCAGTGCCTGAAGGGGCCAACAAGAAACTTGGAGAGGGGTTTTTTATAAGGGCAAGTAGGGCCAAGACAAGGGGGAATGGATTTAAACAGAGGGGAGATTTAGATTATATATTAGGAAGAAGTTCTTCAGAATGAGGGTGCTGAGGCTCTGGCACAGGGTGCCCAGAGGAGCTGTGGCTGCCCCATCCCTGGCAGTGTCCAAGGCCAGGTTGGATGGGCTTGGAGCTTCTTGTGGAAGGTGTCCCTGCCTGTGGCAGGGGGTTGGAACTGGATGGTCTTTAAAGCCTTTTCCAACTCAGGACTCTATTACAGTCACTGTCCACCAATCTTTTCAACTGTAGGTACCTTTCTGTAGGTTTGTAGGCTTCAACCTCTGTTAAGATACACTTCAGGCAACCATTGGAGGTGCTAAGTGATGTGTGTGTTCTCTGTAAGTAACCCAAGGTCACATATGGTGGTTGTGAAGTCTGGCTGGGCAGGCATGATGCTCATAACTGGAACACCAAGTGTACTACTTAGCAGGGCAAATGGCAAGAAACAAGCTAATTGAATGTTCTTTAGTTTCATAAGTAAAATAAATTGCCAAAGGAATAGCAAACCAGAGAGGGCACGTATAGCACTGATCATGCAGAGGTTCCTAAATAAGCTCTAAACATGCTGGGGTTAGTGCCAGCAACAGTCCAATTGTGATGATGCTTTCTTTGCCTAAAGGAGAGAAGGGCTATGCCAAGCTAATTAGGAGTCAACGACTAGTTTGGCCCTTAGCAGTCAACATTTTTGTGTATAGATGCATAATCTGAGGGGGGAATTAGTGTTACACGGATTAATTCTATCCACTTATTGTCAGAATTATTGGTGTTACTTGTTGAAACCTGCTGAATAGACATGAATCATAAAAACATCAACTAGTTCTTAAAGATTTTGTTTAGCTGGTTGCAAATTACGTGCTTCCTGTACCAGTGAAGGAAGACTTACGCTCAGCTTCTTTTTTTTTGTTGTTGTTTAGCAAATACAACACCCTACAGCTTCTTTGATAGCAAAAGCAGCAACAGCACAAGATGACATCACTGGAGATGGCACCACTTCAAATGTCTTGATCATTGGTGAGCTCCTAAAGCAGGCAGACCTGTATATCTCTGAGGTATGTATGCAGTATTTCTTTGGTAGGTGGACAAGTTAGAAGCTTCATCTGAGACCATTCAGCTTGTTTTGTTTGATGCTTAATACTCTTAAGTCAAACATGAGAGTGAGTCTATGTTTCTGCTTTAAAATGAGTGACTTGTTCAGAACTAAAATCACTTATTGATACTGTAGATTTTGGTAAGGTTTTGTCTGATATCTGCTGTTACTTCTGTCTGTGTTTTATGAGTTAAAATGCTGCTTTTACTTCTATGTTAACAAGGAGAGCTTCCCTGATAGTAGGTATTTTAGTTGTAGTTACAAAGTAGGCATTTGTACTGCACAGTGAACACCCAAGTGTGCTTTGTAGTTCCCTTGGTTTCAATTCTGTGCTAGAAGAATCTGTACTTTTCCTCTGCATTGGAAGGATTTGCATTCCTTTTACATGTATTCAGAAGGACAGTACATTTTCTTGGCTTTGTAGGATGTTTTGACATGGACTGTTGAAACTGCAGGTTCTGCTTCAGGAAAAAGTACTACTTTGTCTTTTGCTGTCTAGTGATTTCATTTTTTTCCTTGTTCTAGGGTTTGCACCCTAGAATAGTAGCAGAAGGATTTGAGTTTGCGAAGGAAAAAGCACTGGAAGTTCTGGAGCAGGTGAAAGTAACCAAGGAAATGGACAGGGAGACCCTCATAGATGTTGCCAGAACATCCCTCCGTACTAAAGTTCATGCAGAGCTTGCTGACATCCTAACGGAGGTAGGGCTGTGTGTCTTCTGCCTCTTTTAGTGTGAAGAGGCCTAGGTTTTACAGAGCTGTGATTATTACTTGAGTGAAAGGTGGATGGAAAGATGTGAACTTGTACTTTGGAAGACTAATAGCTGTCTTGGGGCTTTTCCCCCCCGCCTTCCCTGTCTTCCAGGCTATAGTAGATTCTGTTTTGATAATTAGAAAACCAAATGAGCCTATCGACCTCCACATGGTAGAGATTATGGAGATGAAGCACAGATCGGAAACTGACACAACGTAAGTAATGAGTATCCTTGAGCTTCAGTTTAATGGTGCCCTGATCTTTGAGTAGTTTGGGGGGTTTTGTTTTCTTTTTGGAAGAACTTGGATTTTTGAATAGCAAAGAGTAACACTGGTTAGGCTTTTACACAACAACTTGAATAAATACTTTTTTCTTAGTAATAGTGTCTGTAGTTCAGTTACACTTTAGGCTCGTATCTCCATTACAAGTACAAAATAACATTTGATGAATGGAAACTGGATTTTAGTCATCTAGTTGGAAATTCCATAGGCATGGATGAATTCTGCACTAGCTTTCCTCGGTAGCTAATGCAGTCAGACGCTATGCCAGAATAAATTCCTTTTTCACACTGCCTGGTATGCTTTTTACATGAGTGGGCATGCCTTTGGAAGTGGAATACATGGTTGTTAATTCCCAACGCAGGCGGTTTGTGTTTGACAGTGCAACTGGTCCATTTTCTGGCTTGCCTGCACTTCCATGAAATAGGTGTCTCCTGTATGTGTGTGTTGACACACAAAATGCTTTCTAATCTTTCAGGCTGATTAGGGGGCTGGTTTTGGACCATGGTGCTCGTCATCCTGACATGAAGAAAAGAGTGGAAGATGCTTATGTTCTTACTTGCAATGTATCTCTAGAATATGAGAAAACGTAAGTACACAGCAGCAAGGTAAGGAGCAGAAAATGCTCCTGTCATTTAAGACTTGTTTAAGAGGTGCTTGAATAAGAACCTGAAAGACTGCATAGTCTTTTCCACAGCAAGGCACGTAGTGTAGAAGGTGGAATGGAAGAGGTAGTGCTCCTTCTGCTGTCCTCCTGTGGGAAAGGGAAGCTGGTGGCTGAGAAAATGCCTTTGAGAGGCATAGCTTCGTAGTGGGTTTTGGTTTTGTTATTTCATTGGAGAAAAAGATGGAAGTCCTTTCTTCCTTGGGTATAATTTTATATTCTAAAGAAACATCTAAATACATAATCTGGAGTATGCTGAGTTTCAAATGTGTGCCTTATTCCTTGCAATGGCAAAGCTCTGAACCAGAGAACAGGAACAGCTGTATTCTGCGTGCTGGTCTGGGGCAGGGAAGTGTCTTGGTTGTTCTGTATTGATTTCTTTAAAATGCTGCTGAAAGGGCTGATATTTAAGTTTATTTCTGCAGCATAGAGGAGAGTTTTCTTACTGCTTTTTCGCTATTGTGGGGTTTTTTTAGAGAGGTGAGCTCTGGATTCTTCTATAAAAGTGCTGAAGAGAGAGAGAAGCTCGTGAAAGCAGAAAGAAAGTTTGTTGAAGACAGAGTGAAAAAAATCACAGACTTCAAAAGAAGAGTCTGTGGCAATTCAGATAAAGGATTTATTGTGATCAACCAGAAGGTGAGATGAAGGATATGACTAAATAGAAAAATGAATTTGAAATGCTGGCTCTCTTGGCCAGCCGTGTGCTATTTGACTCTCTCTGTGTACCATTCTACAGACAAATAGCTGAATTTAAGCTGATGTACTTTTGCATACCTACTTGAGATCTTTGAGCCCTGGGGGAGAACTTACTCATTAGTGTCAGATTGAGAGGGGGTGTGTTTAGTTTTTTCTTTATCCTGATGGTCACTTCCTTTATTTCTAGGGAATTGATCCAGTTTCCTTGGATGCACTTGCAAAAGAAGGAATAGTTGCTTTGCGGAGAGCTAAAAGGAGGAACATGGAAAGGTCAGTTTCTGTGGAGAGGAGAGGGTTAAATAACATGCTTTTCCAAACCTGAGCAGTGAGTCAAGTCCGGATTGAATCCACTTTTAAGGACTTGCACCAAAAAGTCCATTTCTACCTCACCAATTACTTAGGATAGTTTGTACAAACTGTAGGAATATCAGTTCAGCGCACTAGGTGATGCAGGAATTGCAGCTGTCTGACTCTTCACATCTTAGATAGCTATAGAGACTTAATTCTACAAGCTTTTCTTTGTGAAGAGCTCTTTCATGAACAGAAGCAAACTGCTCCAAGCAGTGTGGTGTTGTGCATGCTGAAATACTGCTGTTACATTAGTGACTTCAGATAATACCTAACACAAGGCAAGTGCTAAGCTGTACACATTCTTTCTCAGATTGACCCTTGCATGTGGTGGTACTGCCATGAATTCCTTGGACGATCTCACTCTTGAGTGTCTGGGACATGCAGGGCTTGTCTATGAATATACGTTGGTGAGTATGACACAGGCTTCAGCTGAAGGCAGGCTGAATACACCATTTGGTTCTGCCTTTTCTTTTGTCTTGATACATCTGTGCATGGATTTTTCTTAAGTGTTTTAATAGCTCTGTGGGAGCACGGATAGAGGCTGGTGGCATTTCACATCCCAGTGTCTCACTTGTATGTGAACATCTGCCTGGGTGTTTGCTCTTATCGTTGTGTACTTTCCTGATAGTTCCATATTATGCTTTTAGTATCTGTGAAGTTGAGAAAACAGAAATAAGGTTCTTGAGCTTCTCATCACTTTCTGAAATGCTTTGAGAGCAAAACTGAATCTGAAAGTGTTCAATTTTTCTTACCATGTGTATACATTGAGCAAATAATGACATGAGTGCGTAACCCTGTGGTTTTCACAGGGTGAAGAGAAATACACCTTTATTGAGAAATGTGACAACCCCCGCTCTGTCACCCTGTTGATTAGGGGACCAAATAAGCATACACTCACGCAGATCAAGGATGCAGTAAGAGATGGGCTGCGTGCTGTTAAAAATGCTATTGAGGATGGTAAGTCTCTGCTCTGTTTAGAGATTTTAAGGATCTTCTGTTGAAACCTTGAAGTCAGTGAATTTTATATCAGTTTCATCAGTATCCCATACAGTCAGAAACCAGGCTCAAGTGTAGTTCACTGTGAAGTGGTTTCAGTTACCATTACTGTTCTTATCCATTTTATTTACAAGTAGTTAACTGTGTAAGTACTTACCTGATCAGACACAAGCTGTCTTTCAAACAATAAAGGAAGAGGTCAAACTACACTGAAAATTAGCTGTTTAAACTGGGATAGGTGCCGATTGTGAAGTCTCACTGTTGAGTTTTCCCTTGCAGGATGTGTGGTTCCAGGAGCAGGTGCCCTGGAAGTGGCAGTAGCTAGTGCTCTTCTTAAGCATAAACCTAACGTAAAAGGAAGAGTCCAACTTGGAGTTCAGGCTTTTGCTGATGCTCTGCTCATCGTTCCTAAGGTACAAGGAGCTCTGAATAAAGCGGCTTTAAAGCATGCCAAGACTCATTGCTTTTCCTGCTGGAGATCTCTTAATTAACAACATGAACTAATGTCTCTGTTCTCTCGCAGGTTCTTGCTCAGAACGCTGGTTATGATCCCCAGGAAACGCTAGTGAAGGTTCAGACAGAGCATGCAGAGTCGGGGCAGCTCACTGGGGTTGATCTGAACACTGGTAAGAACTTCCTCAAATAATGCTTTAGGTAGGAACTTGTGGTGGCTAAGCTACAGGAAGAATAAAGTTGCTCGGAGTGCAGACAGCTGTCCCTCTTTCCATAAAAAGCTGTGCAGGTTTCCTGGTGCTTCAGGCTTGGCACACTGGGGTACTTGATTGCATTCTGTTAAGCTCCTTGTGAAGATAAAGCACAGGGTAACACTGTTGAATGTACCAATATCACATGTTAGACAGTGGAAAGTCTTTGAATTCTATGAGTAGGTTATTTGAGACCATTGTACTTCCTTTGCAGGTGAGCCAATGATAGCTGCAGCAGCTGGAATCTGGGATAATTACAATGTCAAAAAGCAACTGCTTCATTCATGGTAAATGTTAACACTATTTTCACTTCAAATAGTACATTTTGTTTGATCATTACAATTGATAATGTGGAATGGAGGCATCCTTTGTAGGGGAAGCTGTCTGGAAAGGCAGAAATGAAGCTGAGTTGTCTTTGAACCCTATCAAGTGGCTCTTCTAACACTCTTTGTTCTATTTCTAGCACAGAGATTGCTAGCAACATTCTTTTGGTGGATGAAATCATGCGAGCTGGACTGTCTTCTCTTAAAGGCTGAGTTGGATCTGTTGTTGTGGGTGGTCGTCAGCTCCAGAAGTGCCCCATGGAACGTTTGTAAGAAATCCACCCTAAGATGTGTTTTCCTTGGCTGTGGTGGATTGTCCCAGCACCAAAAGCTCCTCTTCGGTCACAGGCAGCCCCTTTTTGGTAAACATGTGGCAGGTCAAAGTAATAGCAACTTGATCAGGCATTTGGCTCTAAAACTCAGTTATTTATTTTTCATTTCACTGATGTGTACAACTGAGGTTGCTCTTCTTTTTACCCAATAAACTGTTATGTTCTGTGCCTTTAGCCTCTTGCTTATTTAAAACTTCACCTCCCTTGGGCCAGGGTTGGGAACATTCTCATTCCAGTGGGCTGCAGGCTATGACTTGTGCTTTCTGGCTCTCAAGGGCAGTGTCAAAATGATAAATTTCTGCCACATGGGTTGTGTACATTTGACTTCATATGGATCTATGGATGCATTCCCAGCATGCGGCCTGTGACAGATCACATCTACAGTGGCTGATTCCCTCAGAGACTGGATACCTTTCTGTGTCGTGGTCCAGTTGGCCAAATGACTCATAAGTTTCTGTACAGCAATGATGTTTTCTTTCACAGCTGCTGAGAGCCACCAAAAAGCCTACAGCACCCAGGATTCCCAGGCGGTCTCCTATCCAAGTACTAACTGAGCCTGGTACTGCCTAGCTTCGGAGAATCAGACCAGGTCGGGTGTGCTCAGGGAGGTCACACAGAGAAAAGGAGGATCTGCTGCTGGGGGAGCCTGGGCTCAGACCTGGAGTCTGCTCACTATGTTGTAAACCTGGGTTACATTGATCGCTTCATAGCTTCGTACTTTTTTACAAGTGGAACTGAGCGAGTTAACTTGTTTGAGGAGTGGTGAAAGACCCAGTGTATGTTGTCAGCCTTGTTACAACATGGTGCTTGGTTTCTAACACTACTGCATTAAAGTATTAATGGCCATCTGGGGCTATAAACCAGCTTAGGGCAGAGCTGCATCTCCAGCTTAAGCTTGTGCACGCAAGTTGATGGGGTAAAAGGGAGGGGTGGGTTCCTACCCTCCTAAGTGATCTTAATCCCTGTTGTGCTTTGATGTGTGAACAGCCGCGCTTCCCTGCTCACATGTAGCTGCTATACCACTATGAAAGCATCCTTAAATAACAAACACTTACCTTAACCCTTCTTAATGCCCCTTTTAGCCTGTGCCACCCCGGTGCCTCAGGATGGTGGTGGCTGTGTTGGTGCCTCAGCACCAGAACGGGTTTCAGTGCCCCCTTCTCACTCCCAACCACGCGGTCGCTATCCCGGAACCCCGCGGGCTTCCGCTGTGCGATAGGTCCCGGAAGCGCTTCCCTACTCCGGCAGCTCTTCCGTGTCGTTGCGGTAGGGGCGCGGTGCGATGGCCGGGGCGGTGCTGGCGCTGCTGGCGTGCGGCTGGGTGCTGCGCGGTGAGCCCGGGGAGCACCTTCCCCTCCTGTAAAGGTGCTGCCGGGATGATTGCACCCAGTTGGAGCCATTCCCTGCGCCGAGACACACAGGAGATGTGGCTTAAAGCGTTCTAAAGCTTGTTATGAAATACCAGTCATAGTCCCTACCGTGTCCCTATAGTTATGTATATGGTCGATAACCCGATCTCCAGTACATCAAGGGACTTTACTGCAAATACTGCTTGCTGTCCTGTGTGGTCGTGTTTAACAATGGAAGTTCTCACCCTGAATTTCTTCCCTTTCAGTGTTTGCCGAGGATGACAGCATGGTGCAGCTCCCTGGTGGGAAGTTCCAGATGGGATCCAGCTCCGCGGAGAAGAGGAATGAAGAGGGGCCCATCAGGGAGGTGACAGTGAAGCCTTTTGCTGTTGACAAATACCCCGTCACAAACAGGGATTTCAGGTAAGGGTGAAGGGTTGGGCAGGTTTGTCTCTGTGTGGGTTACAGGGTCCTGGTAGCCTGGAGGGTGCTGGGTCTTCTGGGGCTGGTTTCTGGGTCCCAGAGCCAACCCTGGGATGCTGACACCAGTTTCATGAGGACAAAAGAATGTGTTTGTCAGTAATAAATCACCTCTAGAGGTGCAGGCTGAAGCATCTTATCAGTATAGCTCACAAAAATGCTTTTTCCCCTCTGTTTCTCCTTTTCTTTTCCTTTCTTCTTCTTTTCTCTTTCTTTTCCTTTTCTTCTTCTCCTTTTCTTTTTCTTTTCCCTTGTCTTTTCTCTTTTCCCTTTCTTTTTTCCTTTCCCTTGCAAACACACTTCTCTGTGTGTGTGTTCTTATGTAGAGGGCTACACTGCTTCAGATTGCAGGTTCCTATAGATTCCATTTCCAAACACCGCATCGCTCCATGTATTTCACAGGAGCCCTTGTACAGAGCAGTAATAAATGCATTGGGGGAAATGCCTTTATTTGCCTGGCTGAGCCCTTGTTGCCTGAGAAGAACCAATGCTTCCATGCACCAGTGACTACCCAGCAACACCCAGTAATGGCTGTTACTGCAACTTAGGCAGTGAGGAAGTGAATGGGGCAGAAGCAGGGTGAGATTATTCAGCAGCTTGTGACACGTTTCTGCACTGTAGGGCTGCTTCACTAACAGCAGCTGTAGGTTTAGTGGCCTTTAAGGGATTTTTGGTCTGTGAAATTGTTATTTTGTATGGAAAAGCAGAGCGCAGGGTGAGTTTACCTGCATGGGTAACAGAAACCCCTGTCACATCTGGGAACAGATGCAATTGGGCTGCTTTGTCTGTTAAATCTGTATCAAACTGGCTGGAGCTGTGCTGAGGAGGAGCCAGGATGCTCTGCAGATGGTGTGGCTGTAGGTTGGGTATGTTTTGCCTTTCTCTGATCTTGCTGCGTGTGCAGGTGGCTGTATTTGATGATGTGACTTGAAGAACTCTACCCCAGATGCCTGAGTGTATTGTGTTTGTGCCAGGGAGTTTGTTAGAGAAAAGAAGTACAAAACAGAAGCAGAAGCGTTTGGCTGGAGCTTTGTCTTTGAGGATTTCGTGTCTGAAGAGCTGAAGAAAAAGGTCACCCAAAAACTAGAGGTAAACCTAAACCCCATGGGGATGAGTTTCAGTGATGGTGGTGGAGGTGGGATTTCTGATCTCTCTGGTTTAAGTGGAATAAAACCACAGGAAGGGACACCCTTGCTGATACTGCTTTTCCACTGAGTAGCAGCTGCCTGTGGGTGCAGAACGTGGCCATTCTCAGTGGTTTGTCTTTAGTTTTGGGTTGTTTTGCTTCTGAACCCAGCAGCAGGGTTGAGCCTGAGTAGATCTATAGCGCTTCTCTGTTCACATCCTCTCCAGACACTGTCAAATCGAGCTCATGATTTGCTCCAGTGAGCTGGGAGAAAAGACCATTTCAAAGCACTTCATTAATCAAACCTTGAAAGAGAAAACGTAACCAGCGTGGGCTTCTTCATCTGTATTCCCTTTTGAAAGCAGACACCTCTGTTGGAAAGCACGATCAAAATGCCTGTGATAACCCAGCTCCAACTGCAGCATTTAACCATTTCCAGGCTAAAACGAGCGCTCTTCTTAACACCCCCACTGTGGGGCGGTGGTCGCCAGTTCAGCTTTCATCTGGTGTCATTTCTTTTCCCAGTCTGCCCCTTGGTGGCTGCCCGTTGACAAGGCATTTTGGCGACAAGTAAGTAAAGACCTGCTATGGTGAGTCCTCTCCATGCTGGGAGCATGCATGTATTAGTGTGTGCTGAACCTTACTGACCAAAGCCAGGGAAACAATGGCATCTCTGGTTGCTGCATGTTCCCTGCTCTCTTCTGTCCTTTATTCCCTTTTTAATTGAAAAACGTATAAAATCAATTAAAATCTGTTTGGTGCAATTCTTCCCAGCCCTCAGGTCCTGGCTCCGGCATAAAGGACAGGCTGGATTACCCGGTGCTGCATGTGAGCTGGAATGATGCGCAAGCATACTGTGCCTGGAAAGGGAAGAGGCTCCTGGCAGAAGAGGAGTGGGAATTTGCTGCCAGGGGAGGACTGGAGCGTATGTACCCCAGGCTCCGTTCCCAAACTGAGGCATTGAGCAGTGTTCATTGTGTCAGATCCAAACCTCCATCAGGGGATGCTTCCAGAGGTTAATCTGTGGGGCTGAACCACCTCTTTTGGCCTGGGAGTCAAATTGTTATTATGGAAGAAGAAGTGGCTTATATATGGTCTTAACGTATGTTCCTAAACAAAGGAATGGGGCAAGGAGTGAGCCACCTGCCCCCACACACTGAGGGTGGCATAAAGCAGCCACTGGGATTGCTTGAGGGGATCACAGGACTCCCTGGTGCGGGTGATGTAAATGGGAAGCTGTTGCTGGTTCCCATCTCTCCTTGGCACTGTCTGTAGGGATTACACTGACAAGCCCCATCCAGAAAACCCTTCTCCTTGTCCCAAGCTGAGCAGGAAAGGATGGACTTGAAAGCCTGGTTAAAAACAGGCAGATAGAGATGTTGTCATGACACGGGGTAACACGGGGCTCTTCCTCCTTGCAGAGAGGGTGTATCCCTGGGGAAACAAGTTTCAGCCAAACCGTACAAATCTGTGGCAGGTAAGAGCTTTAAAATCATCCCAAAATCCATCCATGGATTTGTTTGGAAAGGGGGGTGTCTTGAGAGAAGCTGAGATGAGTGATCTCTCTCAGCCAGAAATGCTGTGTAGGGTTAATTTGCAATGGAGAGTTACTTCCATGGTTTAAGTGTCACACAGTCCTCTGAAGAGTGGGGCAATGGTGAGTCTTTGGAATGGTCTCTCTTCCCACAGGGAGATTTCCCAAGGGTCGACACGGCTGAGGATGGTTATCACGGCGTCTCACCAGTGGCAGCGTTCCCTCCTCAGAACAACTATGGTACGGAACAGGCATCCCTGGTTTGGGGAATGGCATCTGCTTCCTAAATTAACTCTGCTTACAAAATCCTGTAGTTGTGGCAGAGTTTCAGGTATGAAGTGGAATCACGTCAACATCTTGATAGAGTAACCAAGCCCAGCAAAAGCAGTGATGGTTGTTACTGAGGCTGGATAACGGGCACCAAATCATCCCCTGCTTCTAGCTAAAGTCAGTTATTTTGCACTTCAGTGTCATTTACCTGAAAATCACAAGCACATTGTTTTGAGGGCAGCAGATGCCACGTCCTTACACAGATGGGGCACATTAAAGGTCCAGATGTAACCTGGGGCCAGTTTGAAGTACAGTGAAGAGCTGCTGGTTCCCAGTCTCACCATTAACCTGTGCTCTCGCAGCAATGATGTGCCCACTTCCATACACCAGAGGGCTTTTGCAGCCCATACAAATGTGCTGTCACAATTCAAACCCCCCCATGTCTCAGGGCTCTATGACCTGCTGGGGAACACCTGGGAGTGGACCTCATCGGAGTACCTGACTCCAGGGCTGGCATCAAGGCAGCGCACTCAGAACATGCGGGTCCTGAGAGGTGCCTCCTGGATTGACACCGCTGATGGGTCTGCAAACCATAAAGCTCATGTTACTACCAGGTAGGTCTGGGCAGTGCCCCAGGATGGAAGTGTTCAGTAGGAAGGATCCCTGATGTTGGTCTCTTCTTTTTCCCTGGGAGAATGGGGAACACACCAGACTCAGCCTCTGACAACCTCAGCTTCCGATGCGCTGCCGATGTTCCGCCTCTCGTGGCCAAGAAAAGCTGGACCAGACCTGAGCTCTGAGGAGGTCACTCACTCAGGAAGAGCTGAGGGCATTTTCTCCTGTGGAGATGAACAGCAACCCCCAGCAGTGACTTTTGTTAAACCCCAGTTTAAAACATTAAATACTTCCAGCTAGAACTGCTTTCCGCACCAGGATGCCGGGGCACCAGCAGGGATTGGGAATAGCAGGCTGGGAATAGCAGGACCATGGTCTGCTCTGACCTGCAGCCCCATCTGGAGCGAGCTAACACTTGCAGCTCCACTGTGGGCATGGGGCTGCCCTGAGGGGCTGCTGATGGGGTAAAGCAATGGGGTCACATCCCTGGAAGGGGGACTTGTACATCAGTCCCCATCTCAGGAATTCCCAGCTCTGTAGTATCTGCAAAGCTGTCCCAGAAGTAGAACAAGGCACCTTTATTGACCATTGACCAGTGGCAGAATGATGTCTGTGCTCATTTCTAAGTGCACAGACCAATGACCCACCTCTCCCAGGTCTTACGACCAGCACAAACTCAACCACCAAACCTGATGGCACCAGGAGCCCTGAGCACATGAGTGAGGACAGTGCTCAGGGCACTGCTCATCCCTCCTCTACCAGCAACTGCCCCACAAGGGTCCCACTTCAGTGCCCAGGGCTGAGCCTTCCCCACTGGGAGCTGCAGCTGATTACAGCTGTTAGAGCAGCTCCTCCAAACCCATCCCTGGGGCACACACACCCCAGGGGCAAATCACTGCACCTCATTTGAGGCCAGTGCAAAAAGCAAAACCCAAAGCCATCACCCTTTGGCTTTGAAAGGTTTTATTCCTTGTGAGTGAGCTCAGTGCTCGTGATCAGAACAGCCCCTCCTCAGCCGCCAGGGTCAGCAGGATGGCCTTGCAGGTGTTCTCGAAGAGGGCAGCTCTGTTCTGTGCCTCCCCCTTCTTCACCCAGTGCCGGTAGGTCCTGAAGGCACAGGCATCGATCAGCTTGCGGACGGGCTTCAGGGCGTATGGGTCCCGCACCACCAGCTCCCTGGTGACCGACTTGACGAGCCGGTACTGGTAGTAGATGCGGACCGATGCCAGGACGGTCAGGCAGATCACCTGCAGCACAGCGGGCACAAGCTGGGGTGTGAGGACAGTCCTACAGCAGGACCAGATCAGCCCTGATGCACCCCATGTGGCTGCTCTCCCTGTGGAGGAGTCAGGAAGGAGTCTGGCTCATGGCACAGGTTTAGTCCCATGTATGTGGAATGAGCTTTTTCCTTAATGGCAAAACTACAGCTCAGTCCTAAACGTGTCACCTAATGCCCTTCTGGGTGCTCCAGCACTGCCCTATCGACTGGCTATAGGGAAGGGAAAGGATTCCTCTCTTCTGTCAGCTTTTGCATCATTTGATGCACTCGTGGGATGTCAGCTTCCCCCTTTGAACTGATCTTGTTACTTCTTCATAGAATCCTATGGAAGCGGGAGGCAGGTTTTTCCCTTCTCTTGTTTAACTCCCTTCTGTGAAAAAGGCCTTATGAAGTACCACAAAGCAAGCACAACAGTGATCAGAGAAGCATCTCCCCCCAGACCACCGCATCCTGCCAAAGCCCAGGTCCATCAGCCGTCCAGCCTCTCAGTTTCCCGCAGCTCAGCTGGGAAAGCCATCCCATCTCATGGCTCCAGGTCACCCCATTCCCAACCTCACCTTGAACTTGCGGAAGGGGCTGAAGTGCCGGACCTCCTCTGTATCGTACTGCTGGAAGAAGGGGTGTGCGAGCGCCTCTTCAGCCGTGTACCGCTGCCGTGGGTCCACCACCAGGAACCGGGAGATCTGCAGCAGGACAATGGCTCCATCCAGGCTATCCTGGGTGTCCACAGCTTCCCCACACCAATGCTTTCCCATCCCCAAGCACCTACCAGGTCCTTGACGGTGTCCGAGCGGTCGTCCCACTCCGGGGAGCCGAACTGGTAATCCCCATTCATGATCATCCGCAGCATCAGCATCTGCTTGCGGTGCCAGAAGGGAGGCGAGCCGGCCAGCAGGGTGTACATGATCACCCCGGTGCTCCACCTGCAGGTAACCCACATGGACCCACAGCCCTGGCTGGTACACATGGGGCACCCAGCAGCATCCGCACCCCGAGGGTGGTTCAGGGGCTTCCCTCCACGTGGCTTTGCCTCCCTGGGATAGCAGGAGGAGCCTGCCCTGCCTGGTGTGTGCTGCTGGGGCTCGTCAGCCCTGATGGGTAATGGGGAACAGGGGCTGCCCCGCTGCTGGAGAGGGGTTTGGGGTTTGTGAGCTGAGCTGATGGGGAGCTGCTACCCCGGATGCTGCAGGAGGAAGCTGGGGGTTGGAGGTATTTGTCTTCCCTGTGTTTCATAGGGGAGGGAGAAGGTGCAGGAGGGTGGGATGTGATGGGACACAATGGTACAGCAAGGCTGGATGCTCTGGTGCTGTCTCAGCTCAGGCTGTGGCACATTAAGTGTCCTGTTTAAGCTGAAAAGGGGCTGTAATGCTCCAGTGTGTTTTGAGTGCTTGGTTACATCTCTGACCCCTGCACACCTGAGCCTGAAGCCACCAGAGATGGTGGCAAAGACCTTGCAGGGCTCTGAGCTGGCTGCTCTCTCAGGTCATACTATGGGGGGTATTTAAAAGGCCCCTGTGTCTTGGAGCTGAGCCTGGGCTGATTGTTACAAACACAAAGTGTTGCTTTCAACCCTACCCCTACCTCCAGGGTAAAGCAGGGGGACAGGCCTGACCCCAAGCTGCTTCTCCCGCAGCCCTGTATCAGAGCCCCCTGGTCACCAGCACAGCCCCTCGCAACCCCTGAGGTTGTCTTTTGGTGCCTCATTTAACTCCTTCCAGCACTCAAATGGGAGCCCTTGTGCCCACTGTCACCGCGCTCTAGGGGCAGCCCGAGGGGCAAGGTGGGCAGGGGGCTGGGGTCTCACTCACATATCCACCTCCTTCCCATAGCCTTGGTGCTCGTCGTCCATGGAGCACTGCAGGATCTCAGGGGCCAGGTAGCCAGGAGTGCCGCAGATCTCTGCGAGGACAGGACACAGCACCCCAGTGAGCCACCCCGGAGGGACTGTGCCATCCCCACCCAGGATGGGTGCTCCTCATCGGCTGCTCAGGGGGCTGGATCCCAGCTGGGATCGTTCCAGTGATGGGGCTCGTGTGAATCTCACTGATGACCTTTCTTGGTGCACTATAGTGGCTGAAAGCAAGTGAAGAGAGCAATGGGAATGCCAGTGGAGGGGATGCCCATTGTTGGATAGGTGGCTCTATGCAGGGTGGGAGTTGGGGGAAAAAACCTTACTGTTGGGCAGTAAATGGATGGGGTGATGAGGATTGACTGGAGGGGAAGAGAAGTGGGAAGAACAGGATAGTTTTGTATCTCATCACAGCAAGATGTGTGGTGTGGGGGCCATGTGCAGGCAGAGCCAGGCTCGTGTGTGAGCAGGAGGGCACCCTAAGCTGAGAGGCACCAATCTGCACCCATGGCAGCAAGACTGGCTCCGAGGGGAGAGGGGGGCTGGAGAGACCACACTGACTTAGTGGTGACCTAGACAGTGCTGGGGTAAAGGCTGGACGTGATGATCTTAAAGGTCTTTTCCAATCTGGTTGATTCTATGCCTTGTGGTGGCCATGGGCATCGCTCCCACCTCACCATCCTCCTACCTTTGAGCTTCTCATTCTCCTGCAGCTGGCAGGAGAAGCCGAAGTCCGTCAGCTTAATGTTCATGTCATCATCCAGGAGGATGTTCTCCGGCTTCAGGTCCCGGTGGACGATGTTGATGGAGTGCAGGTACCGGATCACCTCCAGCAGCGCGCGCATGATCTTCCTGGGGATGGGTGACAGCAGCTCTCCGAGACCGAATGCCCACCAGCACCGTGCTCCCGGGGGTGGGAACAGGGAGCGCACAGCTCAGCTCCGGTGTCTGAGCACAGGGACACAGCCCCGGGGCCTGTTTTGCCCATGGGTGCTTTGAACCCACCCTCTGCTTCCGCAATGGGATTTCCAGCATCGGGCCCTACCTCGTCTCCTTCTCGCTCAAGGTGACTTTCTCAGTGAGGTAGTCAAAGAGCTCCCCTCTCCTCATCCTGCAGGAGGGAGGGAAAAGGGAAGCAGAGGCTGAGCTGCAATGGAAAACTGGCCCCAGGCCCCTTGGGAGGGTCACTGCCCCTTAGCAACCCAGGACACCCACGGCACAACAGAACAAGCTGGCTCCTTAATAAGAAAGGGGTAAAAATGCCTTCATATTGCTGCAAAACTTCAGGCAGAAGGGGAAAGCTGTCCCTGGAGAGGGCAGGTTTGGGATGGGGCTCTCCCAATGCCATCATCCTCCACTGATGTCCCTCCCGCTGCCCTGGCATCAGGAGCTGTGGTGTCACATACACCCTGGTGCCACTGAGCATATAAATAACCCACAGGGATGCACAGCAGCTCCCACCAAAGGTTACAGGGAAACCTGAGCAGCACTGACAGAAGGGAAGTGCTGCTGGGAGCAACTGAGGATCATTTCTACCCTAAGCAAGAGCTGGCTGTCCCTCCACTGAGCCCTGTTTGGGCCATAAGAAGCTGGGTCCAGCGTTGGCCGTCTGCAAAGCAGGAATGGGTTTGGGGTGATGGCGAGCTGGTACTTACAGGTCAAACACCAAGAAGAAGAAGGTGCTGGATTCGTAGCTGTCCTTCAGCTGGACTGCAATAAAGCACAGGGCAGGGGGTGAGCACGGTGCAGAGCATCTTCCTGTCCATTAAGGGACTAAAAACCCGTGATCTAATTGCTAATTCAATTAATGAGGAGTTGAGTTCACCAGTGTTTTGGTGGGGAGACAACCCGGGCACTGCTGGTCTGTGCGCAGGGGCAGAGCAAACGCTGCTCTGAGTGGGTTCCCCACATCGCATTAGGACCATCGGAGGTCTGACCCTCAAGGGTTTCATCCCAAAAACCCTTCTTAGGGTAAATGGGGCAGAACCCCCCATGTCCTGATGCTCGGAGCCGGACTTACTGACATTGGGGTGGCCCGAGACCTTCCGGAGGATGTCGATCTCTTTGGTGGTGGCCTCTCGCAGCTCCTGCACCTCCTTGGGGGATATGTTCCCTGCGGTGATGTCAATGATCTTCACAGCGTACTCCTGCCGCGTGGTCTTGTGGATGCACCGACGGACCACGCTGCTCACCCCCCTGCCAGGAACAACACACACCAATGGGGACTCCCATTGCCCCCCAGCCGGCGCGCCGGCACCGGGGCTGGTCGGTGTTTTGGGGCACAAGAGGTCTCGCTCTGTTTCCCTCCCTTGGGATGGAAGATTTTGAGCTCATGGAAAACGCTGCTTCGTGCTATTTTTAACCCCATGGTGCCACGGGCCCTGTTCCTATCGGGTTCCCAGGGAGCGCTGTATGGAGCACACAGGAACACAAAACCAGGCTTTACCTGCCCAAAACCTCCTTCGGCTCATATTTTTCATAGAACTCCTTGGATGAGTTCCAGTCAGGCAGATCTTCTTCCTTGGTCATCTCGGGCTCCTGGCCAGTGGCACTCTGGGCTTTGCTGGTGGAAAGGGGCTGCAAGGAGAAAGGAGCAAGGATGAGCACTCGCTGCATACGAGGCAGAGACCCTTGATCCCTTCCAGAGGAGAAAAGACTGAGGAGGAAGATCCTGGACCACAGACAAAAGGGAGATCCCACTGGGGACAGAAGCAGCCTGGCTGGGACCAGGGCTTTGGGAAGAGCTGCAGCACCTCAAAACCCCATCCCTTCCTGTAGAGCATCCGCACTCAGCTCAGAGGCATCGTCCTCCGGCTCCTACCATGTGCCAAGGGCTTTGCAACGCTCCTCCTCGTTCCTCCAACCTGGGAAAAGGCCTGAGGAGGGAAATGGGTGCGAGGGGCGGTGAAGCAGCTTGAGGAGCTGGGCGGGTTGAGGTGCTTTTGGGGACAGGGTGCCTGGGGACAGCCAGTGCTGCGGGGTCAGCCGGGGCCGAGGCTGAGCGAGCTCCCTCGCATGCTCAGCTGCCAGCAGCCTCCAGAGCTCCCGTCCCATTCCTTCTTCCTGGAGGAGGAATGGTGTGACAGTGTTTTGACAGGGGAGGGGGGATAACCAGCCCTCCCGACCCCTGGAGTTCACTGCCATTCCCCTTTAAGCCCCGGGAACAGCTTCTTCCTGTGCCCAGCATTGCTGAAATCCCAATCCAACTGTGCAGGTCCAGCTGCTCCACAAGCACATGGAGACCAAGCAGCATGAGTGGGAAGCAGCTCGGGCAGCAAAACTGTCCCCTTGGGGTGACAGCAGGAGGGCAAAGAGCCCCAATAGCGCAGGTTTTCCTTTGCCTTCATCTCCGAGCAGGGAAAAGCTCTGCCAGGATGCGGCCAGGCAGGTTCGTGCCTCTAAGTGAGTTCAAGCCGCCTTATCAACGCCCTGACCCGGCTGTAAGGACTGAAGCTATGGGCGGTGTCTGACGCGGGCTGGAGCGTTTCTAAACAGCCCCGGGTTTGCTCTAATAACGCTGTCGGTGTTGTGAGCAACGCCAGAGCAATCAGGGATGAAAGCAACGGAGAGGCAGGAGCAGGGAGAAGAACAGATGTCCGAGGTGGGGGAGAAACATCACCTTTGACTGGGTTTGAAGCTGAAAGCTCCCAAGCCCTGGGGTTGGTGTTTGGGGAAGGGCTGGAGGCTGGGGAGCAGCTGCGGGTGCTGCCGCACGGGAGGAGAGAGCCAGGAGTTCGTTTATAATATCCTGATATTATCTATATCCCGATATATATATCCCGATAGCAGAGCAGCTGCTCCGGGGCACTACCAGGGTAAACCGGTTCTATGATCAGAGCTGTGCGAGCTCCATGGCAGTGGAAAGGGGGAAAAAAGGAGGTTGGGGGGGGGGGCACAGCGAGGTTTCTGTCTTAAGGCAGAGATGGAGGAACGCAAATGGAGGCGGCGCTGGCCGTGCCCGCCCCGCTGCTGCGGATTCGCGGCTGTGCCCCGGTGAATCCTCAGTAACACGCAAATACCCATTGGGATCCCGCTGGAGAGCTCGGGCTAAGGCAGGGGTTAGGCTGGAAATAGAGTGCCCCCCCGACCCCTTCATATCCCCCCCCATATCCTTTCCACCCCCAGCACCGGGCCCCGGAACGGGCCGGAGCTGAGCAAACACGGGCAGAAAGCGCTTAAGGTAAGGCCGGGACCGACGGCCCCGGGGCCCCCCCCCGGACTCCCGCCCCGCCGCCGCCGCTGCGCTCACCTCGCCGCGGGCAGCCCGGGTCCGCCGCCGCGGAGCGCCCCGTCCCGGTCCCGGTCCCCGTCCCCGTCCCGCGGGCGGGCGAGCGAAGGGCAGCGGCCGGGGCGGGCCGAGGAGCGGCCGCGGAGCCAAAAATACAGCGCGGCCCGGCGGGGGCGGGGGCAGCGGGGACCGATCCCGGAGCGAGACCGGGCCGGGGCCCAGAGCGGCGCCGCGGATGGGGCTCCCCCCCCCCCTCCACTCCGCCCCGGCCCGGGGCTGAACCCCGCTCTGAGCCGGCCCCGAGCGGCTCCTCGGCGCTGCAGCGGAGGCCTCGGCTCCTGCGTGCCCGGGTGCCTCCTCCCCGCTGCCCGCCGCGGGCGCTCCTGCTCTTCCCTTTCGCCTTCCCTTCTTGTCCTCAGGACGGTGAACACCGAGCGGCCGGGATGGGAGCTTGACCCGCAGGAGGAAAGCCGCTCCTGCCGCCAGGAAAGGCGGTTTTGGCCTTATCCCCCACTCCCAACGCCGACGTTATCCTTTCACTTCCAGGAACGGCAGATCCGAGATGGAGGAAGGTTTTAAGGAGCAGCTCGGGAAATCCAGGCCACGCTGTTCAGGCATTTTTAGCAGGAATCTGCAAGGTCATTCCCACCGCACTCCCCTGTGAGGGTCCCTCCTCCGTGCAGCTTCCAGCTTAGCTGAGGCGCAGGAGTGTTTACTCCACAGGTTGCAGGGGTTCAGCAGCGCATGAGCCGGCTGCTCCCTCCGATGGGAAAAGGAGGGTTCGCACCCCGCATCGGTAAATACCGTTTATATGGAGGTGGTTTGTTCTCTTCCTGCAGCAGCTTTGTCCGTTGCCTACACGAGGTGCAAAGAGAAGGCTGGAGCACCCCATCACGTGTCAGGCTCTTGTCACAACACAGAGGAAGAGAAAAACCACAGCGGGTGTCATCAGGAACTGGGGCTCTGATACACGCTCTTGGAGCGCCCAGCTGCATGGCAGCCTATGGGCTGCCCATTTAATCTCACCAGGGATCCCGGTCAAGGGGAGGGATTCCTCAGAACCTCTTGAACAGAGCTTGGTTTGAGAAGCAACAGGAGGCCACTGGGGAGCCAAGGCCCACAACATGAGGAACGTGTGGAGCCAGACACCACCTCCCTGTCACTGCACATTCTAAGCAGCAGAAGTTGCCTGCAGGGTTCAAGTGTTCATATCAGAACAGAGAGCAGTTTATTTATACACAGTGCCACTTACATTCAACACAACAATCAGCAAACCAGTAAACACAGATTAGCTCATTCCACTTTATTCATTCTTCCATTTTGTGCTAAATTAATCTGCAGCTGTAAGTTGTATCACATTTGTAGCGGCTATGGCAGGAATCAAGCCACAAGGAGGACAAGAGTGTGAATATATGAACTAGTAAAATATCAGCTTTAGGCTTTATTACTGAAGCTTCTTCCTTCACAGGTCAGTTCTTCAAGATGGAATTCAGCAGCCTTGTTCTGAAGGCTTAGGCTAAACCTGAAAGGAAAGGAGTTGGCAAAGTTAACGGCAGTAAGGTTTGGATCCCTGACAGATCTGTTGGGGTGTTCCCTCTCCCTCATCTATTTGCTAAGTTGCAGACATGAGCAGCAGTTTCCCTTCTCCCACCCAGGTCTGTGGTGCCATCAAATGCTGGTCACACACCAACAATGCTGATTCTCCAAGTGTGCTGCCACCACTCTCCCAAACTGTAAACTTTGGTCTGTGCATAAAAGCTTTGGGAATTCATCTTCCCCACACCACCTCCAGCTACGTGTATGGGACCAAAACAGGAAGCCAAACAGGACAGCAGCTTGCTGTAACCGACTCCACTGTACACGTCCTCTAAGTATCCCCATTCTTTACTGGATGGACTGAAAAAAAACAGGACATTATTCCTACATTCATTTTACTGATCAACTCCTTCAGTAGTTGCCTGGAGCACTGCTCACTTACCATTAGCAAACCTGCACTGCTTCAGCACCTCACTGAAGCCCTCGCACAGCTTGAGGTCAGTCTGGTTCTGGGCACACTCCAGAAATTGCTTCATTTCATACTGGCAAGGAGCAAACTGCTGTTGCTGCTGGTAGGCAGGCTGAGCTGCCTGCGGCTCCTGAAACAGCAGACACCTCCATAAGCACCTTCAATAGCTCCAGCCTGTAAGGCCAAACCACCCTGGTGCTGCTGTGTGTTTCTTCCCTGCATTTCAGTCAAAATGCTGTGTTGCTTTTTAAATGGAAAAGATAACGGACTGAAGGACAAAACAGGCTTCCAGCAGTGGCATGGCACATTCTGAACAGTTCTCTAACTTACAAACCCTTGGGTAACAGCATTCTCTTAATGTCTGAGCAGCACAAAAAGATCTCACATTAGATCTTACCATCATCAGATCTGGAACATGGAAGTCCAGCCTGCATCAGAATACTACAGTAGAAAACAACTCTAATACCCTGCCACAAGCATGTTATCACCCATGCATCCCTTCGAGCAAGTTTCAGGATACGGTGATTGGGGTAACCACCTTGGAGAGTTGAGTCTCTGTGACAAGATATGACTTGTGTAGTCTTCATGTCTGCAGAATTACCTGAGCCTATATGTGACTGCTTTGCCGAGGACCTGCGCCTCATTAGTGGGTGTCCAGTTGTGCATTCTCTTACCTGGTAAGTAATATCAGGCCTTGCAGCTTCAGAGCTGCTTCCTCCACCAAATCCTCCTGTCAGAGCATGGCCTATGGTATGGCCTACCGCAGAGCCTACGGCCACTCCAGCAGCAGTTGTAGCCATCTGTGCCATCAGACCAGGCTGCTTCGGCGCAGGAGCAGCCACAGCAGAAGCCGGAGCCGCTGCTGGGACAGGCGCCTGTGCCGGAGCTGCAGCTCTCGTTTGTGGCGCCCGGCTGCAAGGACACGAAGAGAAAGCTCAGGTCATCGTTCCAAACACACCGGGCAGAGGCACAAGCTCCTCCTCATCACACCCTGCACACTGATGGCAAGAACTCAAGGTCCCGGCCAGTGATTTATCCACACCAAGGTCAGGCTTTCAGCTTCTTTTTGCCTGTTTTAAAGGCCAGCAGCGCCCCCTCACCCAAAGCACTGCGCTATTTCGCCGTTAACGAGACACAGCCCAAAAGGAGCTGATTAAATGGGGCCTCACCGCCCAGGCCCTGCGCCGAGCGACCGCTGCGGAGCTCCACATCCATCCCCGTGCCCCGCTAACAGAGCCCAGAGCACCCGGCCCCGCTCCCCGCCATGTCGGTTACCCCAACCCCGCAATGGCGGAGAGGCCTTCACCGCCCGCGGCCTACGCTGGGGGGGGCGGATGAGGAGAGGAGGGAATGAGCCCCGCGGCCCTCACCTGGCGGGGGGCGCCACGCGGGATGTGCGGCTGCGGCCGCCCCTCGGCATCGCGGCGGTGCGGGGAGCGCGGAGGAGAGGAGCGGAGCGCTGAGGAGCGGAGCGCGGAGAGGAAGAGCGGGGTCCGGAGCGCGTCCAACCGCCGCTGAAGGTCACCCGGCACTGGCCGTGCGCGCCTGCGTCACGCCGTAACGCCGCGCATGGAGGCGGGGCTTGTATAGGCCACGCCCACTTCCCGGCGGATTGGCGGGAAAGGGCGCGTTGGGGGCGCGCCGGTGGAGGGTTTGGTTGCGGGGGTGAGCGGTTAAAGGGTGACTGAGCGGGGCTCGGGCGTTTGAGTGGTGTCTGAACGGTTTCTGAACGTTTAAACGGTGTCTGAACGGTTTCTGAACGTTTAAACGGTGTCTGAACGTGAGCCTGTGGAGGATCGGTCCCCGTGGAGAACCCCGGAGACGCAGGGAAGGAGCTCATAGGAATAAAAGTCAGCTCTTCCACAGTGCGGTCATGGAATTAGATCCGGAGCTGTTGCGCTGAAGGGAACGCTGCGATTACTTAAATGGAGTTAATGGCACGCTGCTTAAATGGAGTTCTTTAGACAAAACACGATGGGGTTTGGAACTTGGTGTTGGTTATGGGCCTTAGCAGAGCTTTAGAAAAGAGTGAGTTATTTAATAAGGGTAAGGAGAAAAACGCAAGTTATGTCATGTAACTTGGAACATAATTAAGATATATTCCAAGCAGAGTTCACTGCCTAAGTCCAGAGGTGAATTGTTCTGAATCCCTGCTTATTCAGTTAATATAGCACACAACTTTGGTTTTTCATGATCTAAACCTCATTGAAAGGATATAACATATGCAGGATTAGACCCAATTAGTTAATAATCTCTCCAATTAGGCTCAATAGATTGGAACTCGATGATCTTAAAGTCCTTTCCAAACCAAAGCATTCTATGATGCTATAACATTGAACAACTCTTTCCCATTAGATGAGCCGTTTCAACCTCATTCAACAGACAGTAGTTACATCCCCTTGCATGAATGAAGCATTAATGTTGTGAGTTTATATAGCAATGACAATCTGCAAGCACAGAAAAGCAGTTGCTGTTAATGCCAGAATTATTAGGAGATAAATATAAACGATCTCTCATGTTCGGAACAGCAGCATTCCCCAGTTCCAGCTGCTGGTGCCAATGCAGGAGCTCATCTCTGCATGCGTCCTCTCTCTGGTTCTTTCTTCTCTCCATCCTGACTGCTCTCTCACCAGCTCTGGCTTTGGGGTTTGGTCAGATGCCCTGAGGCTCTATGAGCTTTGCACTCCTATAAGTAATTCACTTCAGACCTGGCACTTCCTCTGAGCAACACTTCCAGACATCCCATGGTGTCCGGAAAGGAAAATGTGGTAAATGCTCCATCCCTGGCAGTGTTCAAGGCCAGGCTGGAGAGAGCCATGGGGTGACACGGTCTAGGGTGAGGTGTCCCTGCCCATGGCAGGGGGATTGGAGCTCAATGATCTTAAAGGCCCTTTCCATCTCCAGCTTTTCTATGGTTCCATGCCTAGACCTCATCTTATTTAAGGCCCAAGCCACAAACATCTGAGATAGGGTGATTTATTTCCCTGCTGCTTTAGCACATCTTTTGGTTGCCCCCTTCTATCTCGGTCGTCTCTGCTCCTTCCCGTTGTCCCCCTCCTTGGCTTGCGCGGATAGAACACAGCGTAGAGAGCAGGTCTTTGATGTAGTTTATACATCAGCTAGAGTTCAAACAACTCATTTCTTAATGAGTGGTTTTCTCAACTCCTTTTCATTAATATTTATTAGTATTTATTAATATTATTAATTAGTATTTATAATTATTAACTCCTTTTTAATTAACAGTTTTCATTTTCCCTTTGCTGGCAGAGGGATTCTTGTGGCTTGCAGTGATTTTGCAGCTGTCTCTCTCAGAATGTGTTTTGTTTGGCAGAACAATGCACGCAGGGTTGGCGTGACGGGTGGTGTGAATGCTGCCATCGTGTTTCCTCCTCCTGCCTTCCTTGGGAAAAGGAGCAGAGCTTCAGTCTGAACTTGCTCCGGGGTCTGCTGATGCCCAGCAATGCAATGGAAACCGGGAAGGGATGGAGAGCAAGCAGCCACCCCAAAATAAAACCGTAACAGTGGTGATGGGGGCTTAGAGCAAGCAAAGATCCATTGTTTCTATCCACTTCTGTGTTGGTAGACCAGAGACACTCGCTGGTTCTTAAACTACAGCCAGGCAGGTGTTGATGTTAGTGCTGATAGAGAGGTATAAAGGAAAGAAGATCCAGCCTGATTGCTGTTGGTTGTACCCAACAGCGCTGTTGACGCATGGGTCTGCTGGCTGTACCTGGAGATGGGATGCCTGTGTGATCCTAGGTCTGTGAAACAGATAATGGAATCTATTTGCTCAACGATGAAGCATATTCTTCCAAAGATGAGGCTTGGGAGGATGCATTGGCAGCTGCTGCAGAGCCAGGCAGAGCACGAGGCCATGGTGTGCGCTAAGAAAACCGAACTTTGTGTGCTTTGGATGTTTCTTGCCCAAATTCCATGTCCCAGGAAGTGTCCTGGTAAACTCTGGGACCATAAGAGGCCCTCAGCAAGGTCCCTCTGCACCGGGGGCACCAGATGTGCATTGTCTGCCTGCAGGCTGTGGGGTTTGGCTCATTCTCTCTAAAGTCATGGCCAAACCCTGTGGCTCAGAGACCGACCTCGCCTTGGTTAGAGGGAATGGCACATCAGCCCCGCAGCCGTGCGAGGGTTCCATTGCCCGGAACAGCCCAGACCTGAGGGAAAAAGGTGGAAAACCGCATTTTCCTGCTGAAATGGGAAACGCGGGGTTGAGGGGGGGGGAAGGAGCGTGGGCGCCATGCAGTGCTGCCTGACGGCCGCCAGGCGGCGCCACACCCGCCAGCCGCGCCACACCCCCCCCGCCCTCCGGCCTGACGTGACGTCGTCGCGGAGCGCCACGTCCGGCGCGGTAGAGAGGGGCGGGGCGAGAGGGGCGCGCCCGCCCGCCTGAGCCAATCGGGTGCGTGCGCG
The DNA here is from genome assembly GCA_009867235.2 of Psittacus erithacus. Lineage (NCBI taxonomy): Eukaryota > Metazoa > Chordata > Aves > Psittaciformes > Psittacidae > Psittacus > Psittacus erithacus. The sequence continues at coordinate 104,669 of WYDI02001769.1, forward strand.
CGTGCGCGGCCGGCCGGCGCCGGGCGCGCGTCGCGGGCTGAGGCGGAGGGAGGGGGTAAGATGGCGGCGCCCGTCCTGCTGCGAGTGTCGGTGCCGCGCTGGGAGCGGGTGGCCCGCTCCGCCGTGTGCGCGGCCGGCATCCTGCTCTCCCTGTACGCATGCCACCTGGAGCGGGAGAAGGGCCACGACATCCACTATCAGGCCCTGTGCGACTTCAGCGAGCGGGTCCGCTGCTCCGCCGCCATCACCTCCAGGTGAGGAGGGAATGGGACCTGTCGCCGCCTCAGGCTGCCGCGCGGGGAAGGGGCGGGGAGCGGTGGGATCCGGTCCCGGACGGAGCGCTGCCTCCGGTACCTTGCAGGCTAAGGCGGGAGGTGCTGGGAGGCCGGGTCGGCTCTGTGAGGGGAGCCTGGGCGGGCGGCAGGAGCCGGCGGCTGCGGCCCGGGACCCGTCTCTGGAAGCGCTTCCTTGGGGCATTGAGCGGGGCGGGCGGCTGGGCCTGTGCAGGGAAGCGCAGGGCGGGCAGGCCGAGGAGGAGGGTGTCGGGGCTCCGGGTTCAGGCAGCCCCTTCGCTGGTGTGGGAACGGAGTTGTGTCGGGATCACCGCGGGCCGGAGGGTGAGGCACCCGCAATTTGCGTGTTGTGATAACCGGTAATTAGCTGGAGCGACAGGCGGCTTAGTGGTGAATGTGTGGTACAGTGAAACGCTGCGGGTGTGACTGGTGGTTAAGGCCAACGTAAACACGTACGATTGTAGAGGGTTGGGTTTGTGTTGCTTTAATTGAAGTATCTGAATTGGGTTTTCATGTCCGATGTCACCTGGCAGCACAGAAGATGGTCTTTGTGACACAGAGGAAGTGAATTAACACTTTTAGAGACATTTGTAGAGCTGCAAAAGGCCAGTCCAAATCCTGTTTTATTTTACAGGCTTCCTGTCAGTAATTACTTAGCACTTGCTTACTTTAGCACTTGCTTTCTAAAGGCCAGTGGCTCTTATTTCTATTAAGAGAGTCAATATATAAGTTTTAATATGCTGGTGGCTTGGCCTGTTGTCAAGTCACTAGTTGAATGAATTGCAATAATGAAAAGACTTAACTTGCGGTATAGTTACAAGTGCTGCCAGGATGGACGTGATGCAGGAAATACTTTCAGGTATAATTTGGCCAAGAAATTCCTAAAAGCATATTCTCAAGTACTTCAGCTAAAGAAGTAAGGTGAATTGTTCAGCAATATCAGAGCTGCTCTGTGCATACCTGTGTATGTGTCTATATGTGCATATAAATGCATACACAAAGGCATCTACAAGTAAGGAGCTGGGAAGGAGGGGTTTGGTTCTTCAGCAAATGCTTAATTTTTTTAATTAGAATTTTATTATTATGTTTAATGGCTTCAGCTGAATGAGTGCTTGAGATACTTCCCCCTTGTCCTCCCGCCAGTGTAACCTGCATCAAATCTGTCACTGCTTTTACAAAGGTACTTGCTGTATCATCATAACAAGGCAGCGAGGGAGGACATGCTCCTTGTCTGTCAAGGTGGAGGCCAGTTAAATTGTTCAGGCAAAACATACAGGGAACTCTTATTCTTCAAACCATTTCTGTGGTGGCAGAAGTGGGATTGTGTTACGCTACAAAGAGATGTGTGTCTCTGAATGCCTGCAAGGAGGCTCTTGTGATTGAATAAGGGCCTTAACTCTGCTTTTCTCTCTGCCATCAGGTAATCGTTAGTTTGTGAAGATGCTTGTTCATGTCTCTATTTGAGAAGTGTCCAGAAATGAGAAGTTTCAATCTAAACAGGAAGAAGACATCAGTTAGCTTGCCAGATAACTTAAAAGTTAAAATTGAGCATAGGTTACTGAGGTTAAACCACCTGAATGCCATCAGTAATCTGTAGAAGAGTAAATTTTACCATAGCTATCAAGGTAAAAAGAGAGTAAGGGGGATTTAGGCACCTAAGTAGCTGCTATAGTTGTCTGTTCTTGTGTAGAATTGTTCCTTCATTAGCTTTTTATTGTTATTGTAATGCTACTATTGAGATAGGGAATTTGACGTAATAGTTTTAATGGATGTTTACTAAATGCTTTGAAGAAGTAAAACAATTCCAATTATATCTTTAGATATTTTTAATTATGGAATAGTGCTTGGTAATTATAGTGTTCATTAGTAACACTGCAGCTGGAATGTTGAGTATGCCATGGTAAGACCTGTAAAAACTTCACTGTAGGAATTTGATATAATAATATGAACAGTTAGGGATAAAATCAGCTAAAACCTCACTAACAGTTGCTAGGAGAATCATGCTTAAAGACTGAAGTATTGCAGCTCATGATAACCAGAGCAAGTGGGAAAAGGACTTTGTGGAAAAGGAGCGTGCAAGTTCTGTTCAGTCAAACCTTATTTGGAGAAGAAGAACGTGCTCTCAACACTGTACAGGGCAGACAAAAGGATTATTGCTGTAAAAGTGAGTCAAGGGGGCAAGCTGTGAGTCTTTGAAGTAAGAATAACACTGAAAGAAATGAATCTTATTTTCCATGTTGCCGCAGCTCCCTATCCATCAGTCATTCTGTCTCCAGTTGAATAGTCCTTGTTACCATGTCACCAGAGTATCTCTGAAACTCGATTACTAAAAGGAACTTTTAACTACAGTTTAGATTTCACCAGGATAGTAGAGTTGCAAATACTGTGTTCCAGCATTTTCATATGTAGTGCACGTTTAACTTTCATCTGTTTCTTTTCTCATTAAACTATTACACTGGCAGTCAGAAATCATTTGGGTTTTGATTGGCGGAGTTAACAACAGAGTTAAATGGGTGACAAACTTGTACTTCGTGGCTTTTACCAGGCTTCTAGAGCATTCATCTGGTTGTGTGACTTTTTAAGCTAGACTTGGTGATGGAACTTGTAATATAACAGTCTTCACATTTTGAGTGTTGGCTCCAACAGTGGAACTTTAGAAAGCACCTCATGGTGCTGGAACTAATTTTAATTGCATAGAATAATTAGAATAAATCAGTGTACTCCTCCCTGAGCTGAGTTGCTTTGGAACCAAGTTCTGGCCTTTAGGGAGGGCTTTTTTTTTTCCCACTAATAAACTGTTAACATTTCCAAGTCTTGCTTTTAAGCTAAATCTGGTATTGGCACAACAACAAGAACAGGAATGCTGTAAAGATTACCAGCATGCAAAGGGAGGAGCGTAGAAAAATCTTGTAGGAGAGTCTGACTCATCCAGAAGATTGTGTTGGAGAGATACTTCCCTAGTGTTCCTTATTCAAAATACTCATGGTCAGCATATTTCAAGCTGTTATCATGGAGAAGGTTCATGAAATAGTTTAAAACCAGCTAAGGACCGTATATAAAGGATGGTATGAGGGAAACACCTAGTGTCTTCATTTGGCAATTTTGTAGATGTTTTAAGTGAATTGCTGTCTCATAATTGAGAATGAGGAAGTGGCAAGAATGGCTTTATTTGTAATGAAACTGGCTAACAGCAGTTCATGACAGATACGCTTGGTCTTGTTAACAATAGTTTCACAGAGGGAATTAAGCTAATAGAGAAGTTTCAAGTAATATGGATAGTGGTATGGCTTGAAAGAAAATGTGACTGAATGGAGAAACCCAGAGCTAGGGAGGCTTTTAGATCTTCTGCTGTATTTCTACTTTCTGTCTTGATTAATTTCAGGTTCCTGCAGAGCAGTTTAGTGGATGGCTCTGAAGCAAGTTTTGTAGCCTGGCATGTGTTAGTGCTGTAACAACTTCAATATAGACTGAAGATAGATGGCATGAATGAGCAAAGGGCTTATGCCACTGTATGTCTTTGGCAATATTGGCAGCTGTGTAAGGGAAGAGGTTTGGAAATGGTCAGTATTGATACAGGTTAACATCTTTAGCTGACTTACTGAAGAAGTTCTAGAGTCTGTTAAAGTTCTGTGTACATCTGGATATAATGTGGTAGATGATGTATTTTAGGAGCTCCTTCTTCTGAACTTTATGTTAATGTGCAAGGGCTTAGATTGCCATCTGGACTCAAGCCACTCTGAAATGCCTATTCTGAAAGTCTGGTATGCATGTCTGCATTATGTCTTCAGTGGATGCACCAAAACAATCATCTGGTGCTTCTTGAAAATGTGTATCTGTAACATTTTGCATGCATTGTGGACTGCTCTGTGCAGACGTGCACTCGTTCGGCTGGATTTGCCATGCGTAGCCTGTGCAAACTGTAGTATTATTGTATTGTTCTGCTCACCTTCGTGAAACACTTTATGCAGTGAGTTTAGACCTTGGTGTAAATGTTGTATTTGAATTACTTGCCCCTGCAGCACAGTACTGCTGTGCTACGTTGTGTGAGTGGAATTATGCTGGTGTAGAGATCACTCCTCTATGAAGTGGGTGCAGAATATATGATGTTTATATCCCCCTCACTTCTGTTGTGGGGCAGTTCCTATAAACTTTGTCTTGTAAAGTTTGCGTGATTCCAGGTTAAGAACAATAAATAGCAGTTATCTTTCATATTAATGGTAAGTTCCTGATGTCCCAGCTTGTTTTTTATTGCTGTACCTGCAAGCCAGCATTCAGATTCATTTGAGGTTGACAGCTATAATTGTTAGTGACTGATGTAAGATGAGAAAGGGTAAAAGTAGCTTCATGCAGGAAGTGGGAAAAGCTTGTGTGGTCCCTTTTTGTGAACCAGTGTGCACAAATGAGACCTGTGTGCTTTTTAAACTTCCCTGGTCCTTTTTAAGTCAGCAATGTCTTTAACCTGAGCCAGATTGGTTTTGTTGGGCATCTTCCTTTCTGTATAGGAAAAGGTAAAAGCTTGATTAAACTGCTGAAGGGCAGCATGTGGAGCAGCTGGTGTACTTTCAACAGGAATCATACTTGTGGTTCTTAGGCTACTGAAATAGTTTACATGAAAATGTTGCCTCCTGAGGCTCAGCTATAGTCTGTCCTATCATACAAAAGTGGTTGTTCATTTCTGAGGATTGCAAAGGGTTAGAGAGCAGCTGTAATGGTGCTGCTTCTGTTATTCTGTAGCAAGGATTCATTGGTTGTGCTGTCTGATGGAAGGTTTGAAGACCTCTAGCTTGTTGCTTGGGCAGAGGGAAATTGGCAGAATTCATCTAGTATGTCAGACCTTTGTTTCAGCAGGATTTGGAATGCTGCAGGTTCAAGGTGATGGTGGGCTAGTATAGCTGTAGCTATGTAAGTGTGATACAAGTTCTACAGCTAAGGATGGTGAGCCAAATAGCACAAACAATTTGAGGCCAAGGTAGGTTGTGTTATTCTGCTTTTTTAGCCTGGTTTCTAGAGGAGATTTTGCCTTTGTGCTGTATTAATAATTTATTGTATGTTTTTTAATCTTTTAATGGCAAAACTTAAAGAAGGTATTAAAAAGATGCGCAGACGTGGCACTTAATAATGTGGTTTAGTGGTGGACTTGGCAGTACTAAGTTAACAGTTGCACTTAATCATAAAGGTCTTTTTCCAACCTAAATGATTCTGTGATTCTCAGTTGCTGAAATTTTATAGAAACAGATTCAGTGCTAAAGGGGCAGGGGAAGAGGCTCAAAGTAGTAACTTTGGAGGGAAAATCCCTGTCATGTGAACTAAGGCTGTCTGTCCCGTTTGGTCTGCCAGGCAGGCAGCACATGTGCAAACAGGACTCGGACAGAACTGATAGCTAATGGACTTGATTGTGGAGGATGTGAGCTTGAAGGGATCCAGAGGTTATTCCGTGTGCTGGAAGAGGAAGGCATTTCAGGACCGCTTGTAGAAAACCAGTTTCATTAACTCTAAAGCAGGCTGTTCCTGAAGCAGCAGGAGCTTATAGTTCAAGCGAGTTTTGCCTTATCTTTTTAACAGAAAATTTATAACTTAACACTTCAGACTGCTGTAATGTATAGTGGCTGAGGTGCATGTTTTATATAATACAGCAGTACCCTCACTACACATCTTTCCAACCTTATAGTGCATACATGAACATGTGTATTTTGGCTTTTCATAAATACATCATTTCCAGCTTGACTGGAATTTGCAGTAGGGCTGAGAATTATTTTGCCTGTTGCGAAGTAAATTCAACAACGTGCCTACGGTTCAAATTCAAGCTTCATTTATGATAGCTTAATACATGAGATTATGTAGAACAATGCTGTTGGCTTGTAGCTTGAATAACCAGTGTTTCTATGAAAACTGCTGTGAAATAATCAGCCACTTTCTGCTTGAGACTTGCTGATCTAGACACTGAGGGGCTTTTGGACTGCTTCTGAGGTAGAGCTGGAGGAGATACAGAACAAAATCCTATTTGTTTATGGTAAATCCTGCTCATAGATTGAAACATGAAATGCACCACAACTTTTCAGTACTCTTGGCAAGTTTACAATTGGGAGGTTTTAATCTCTTTTGTCTCTTACGGCTTGAATCGAAGGCTTTTACTTAATTTATTAAAACTCTTAGAATGGCCAAAGCAACTTCGTAACCATGATCTAGGTTTAAGCCACAATCCTCTAACAAAGTTGTAAAGAATCTGCAGCCGAAGTTTCTTAACACTGCTCCAGCTTCTTTGACCTTTATATGGGCTTTTCACTGAGTGTGATGATGTGTGAGCATAGGCCAGCTGTACTTTCCTCCCGAGAACTTCCATTCTGTACTATAACTTATCTCAGAAGTCAAATGACGCTTCAGGAAACGGGCATGTCACTTGCCAGATGTAGGCTTGCTTTAGGAAATGGTATTTATTGTTTCCTCAGGGTTACAAAGTGGTAAATGGTGCTTGCTGTCGATAACAAAATAATGCTTATGGGATGAAAAACAATCCTGAAATGAGAGCCTTTAATCTGCTATTACTCGGAAAACAAAACTTGAGTTCTTTACTTACAGTTCTTTTGACTCATCCATGCCATTTAATAACCTGGGTTTCTGAAGGATTTGAGAGCATTTTCAACTAGATGTTCAGGAGACTAGAATGTGAACTGGGAAGTGCATGTGCTTTGTTCAAGGCATCTGCTACTGTTTGGTATCAGGGACATGGTTCTGAAGCTAGCTGGCTGTGACCTGATCTAGTATGGTTATTCTCATGTTAAAATTAATATACAGTGGTTAGTTCTTTTCTTGATATGAGACCTATGGACTGCCAAGTGAAATTGAGGTGATGTGATCCTGGCATTACCGGAGGATGTTGTGGAGGTCAGGTGCGTATTCAAGAAAGCATCGAGGTGCACTCAGGAAAGCTTCAAGGTAGGCATGACTGAAAGTCACTGTAGTATTTAATTTTGGGTGTTAGGAAACTACATGAACAGTTCTAAACACTGTCTTTGATTTCTTGAATCACTATTCTGAAAACGTTTGTAAAGAACATTCAAAGTTGTACCTGCAGATGAGGAGTGAATGAGCATGTTAGTGCAGGGGAAACCCCAGTTCAGAAGTTTCTTAAGCTGATTCTTAATGATGATTGAGGTTAAGAAGAGCATCTTGGGGAATGATCTCTTTGTAAAACCCTTAAAAACATCTCCTGCAGGTAACTGTAAGCACTGCTCGAGCAAACAGTATAGCTTTTCTTACAGAGAGAGGATAAGATGACAGTCTGACTCATGGCTACATATATACTTTGCTTGTTCGACTTGCTGTGCTTGGCAGGCTTGGAATTCTGTTGCTTTTTTGAGCTAAGAGTGATAACTTACAGCTTTTAACTTAAAGATGGCGGTTGTTTACTTGGTCTTTGAAATGACTGCGAGACTGTGTACTTCATGTGGTTCTCTTGGTTGCCTTTCTGCCAGTGGTATTGGCTCTGCTAAGTTACAGCAGCATGTTTAGAGTTTAAGTGTACTCCCGCAGTATGTTGTTCTGGAACATGGAGGATGTTCATGGTTGTGCAGATGTAGTGATTTAAGAGAGTAGGATTTTATTTGAGAGATGTCCCTTGAGGATCAAAATGACCTCAGTTCTTCCTGTTAACAAGTGTCAAGTGCATGCAAATGCTGCTTGAAACTTCTAAGAATGCAATACTTCTGATTTTGGTTAGATAGCACAACCCAAAAGGGACCCTGTTTAGAGGCTGGCTACTCATTTTCAGTGTATTTCCTCCTTTTGATAGGGTGAGATGCACACTGGACTAAAAGTCACTGACTACAGTACAGTGAATAGTACAGTGAATAATAGTATTCAATTTTAGGCACTGGAAACTACATGAACACTTTGCCTTGGATTTCTTGAAACGTTTGTAAAGCACGTTCAAAGCTGTGAACATGCACATGGGAAGTGTCATCTTGAGCAGATGGGAATTGAGTTACTTCAGACATGCAGGAAGATACATCTAAAAGGTTTACTTTAAAACTTCCTTGTAGTTAGTTTGCTTTTTTCTTAATAGGAGTGAACCTGGGGTGTGGCA
>WYDI02001769.1:113144-135122 GCA_009867235.2 Psittacus erithacus
ATCTAAAAGGTTTACTTTAAAACTTCCTTGTAGTTAGTTTGCTTTTTTCTTAATAGGAGTGAACCTGGGGTGTGGCAGAATTAGTCTTGCCACATGTGTTGTCACAGTGCTCTGAATCACACAGGGTGGCTTCAGCAAGAGTTTCACAACAGAACACTTGAAAGGGACAGGGAGCCAAAGTCAGTACCAGGAAAAAGCGGTGTTGGACTAAGCTTTCATGTGGCTGTGGAGGCAGATCTTGAGTTGGTGCAGGTCATTTTACTTAGCATTCTGTAGCCAACAAACTGATCCCAATTAGTGGTAGGTCTTGTAAATCATATTCCTTGTAAGACGCACAAGTTTTGTGAGGAACTGTGAGCTGTTTCTAGTCGTTTTGACTGATCTTTTACTTCTTGGAATCCGTGGTTAGGACTGTATCTTCTTGCTATTTCTTTGCCATGTTTTTAGACTTTCAAAGTTATAACTTGGGCGTGATTTGCATGATTTAGGTGTGAGAAGGAAGATTCCTGTACTCAGCGTTCTACCTTCCTCCAATTGCTTGCAGAGTACTTGGCTTGTTGTGCCAAGTGGGTTTTGGGACCTCCTTGAGAGAATTAGGAGATGATTTAGCCTCTTCAGTAAAGAAATTAGATGGAAATAGAGATACACAAAGTCTAAATATTTTGCTTTTCAGTTTGATGCAGAAAACTTCCTCCCACTTCAAACCTTGTAAGGCTGGAAAAAGTGGTTCCTCTTAAACCACAGGCTTCTTGACTATCTTCAAGTGTGTGGTATAAGATGTGAGATCAGAGCTGTTGTACTGCATGGACTGAAATTTAATACTCCATGTTCTTGACACTGCTGCAAGGCCATCAAGATACTTAATGAGCTATTGCATGTGGAGAAAGCTTTCACCATACTCTGACCTTCTCACAGCTGTGAGCAGTTCATTTGGGGACCCTGACCATCAGGAAGGGCTCCAACTCATGTTTCCATTAGCAACATTTTATTCACTTGCAGAATAACTGCAGGGTCAGATTCTGCAGTCTGAAGTTTCTGATGTTTTAAGGCTGAGTTTGCTCTCAGACAAGACAGGATCTCATGAGCACACAGCAGAGGTGAGAGCGCACAGAAGAGGTGGGAGCACACAGCTGGAGCAGGGAGAGGGTAGGAATTCAGCATCCTGCAGTTACTTTGAGCTGGGCTGAGCTGGAACCGCAGACTTAGGCACACTTTGTGTTCTGCTGTTTAGTCTCTCAACGAGGAAAGCCTGAATGTGTTCAAATAGAGTTTAAAGTCACCCTGCAGAGAATTCTCACTTGGAGACTACAACAAGAAATTGCACCTGTGGATAGTAACCTGAAGCACATATCAATGTGATCATATGGAACAGTAAAAACAGACCATTCACTGCAAAATGATGATGCCTTTAATGTATTTGGCTCCCTAATACTGCATTTGGTAGCTGGACACATGAGACAGTTGTCATGTGCTGTGGCCATCTTATCAAAGTTCTCACTTAAGATCCACATAACCTTCAGTGTGTGGGAGGAAAGTCTTGTCATAGCTAAGATTCTTTGGAACTTGCATGTTTCTTTATGATGTTTATCTGTTGTTGCATGGTGTTTGGTCTTCTTTGAAATCCCTCCCTCTTGGAAGCATGGTTCCCTTAGCTGTCAGGTGCTGCACTCGCATCTCTGCAGCTGCTTTCCCAGATCTTTGGTATCCATCCTTGATGCTGCTTCACCCACAAACTACGCTAGATGCTAAGCAGGATTGTTTGCCATCATATACTGAAGGGAGGATGTGCGCTCAGCCTTGTGCCCCTCCAGTTTGTGTAGCCCCAGACTTCCACTGGGATGACTGCAGGGAGTGAGGCCACACAACACTGCTCACCCCAGCAGTTGACTTAGTGCCTTTCTGAGCCTTTGAGGCTCTGAGATACAATACATTCTCCTGTGGTAAAGCAGTGTGAGTCTTCTCTGTGCTGGCTTAAAGCTTTATATTTGCACAGAGGTTTCACTTCAGTAATTTATGAGATTTGAGACCAGACTGGTTGAAAGTAGGTTTGGTTTTTTGTTTATGCAGTAAACGTGCTTTCTAGGGGTGAAGTTTCTTCTCAGTTTCTTGGTGAGAAGAGCACAAGACTTGGGTGTGATAGTTAATTCCAGACAATTAGTAAGGTTGAACTAAAATGATCAATTTGAATATGTTTTGAAAATACTCCACAAATGATTGTGAGATCATGAAGTGCTCTGGAGACTATCTTAAATTGTACTAACTGTGGTACCTTTCTCATGTGAGGAAACTGCTCATAATGTGGTGGTAGCCTTTCACTGGTCTCAGATGTATGGCAGAGTGTATCAGCAGCATTCCTGTAGCGGGCGGAGAGCAAGCCTGTGCTGTGTCTTGGTTTAGAGCTGTTGCCTCTGACTAGTACAGGAAGCTATTTGGAAATGGCACTTGTGTGAGCCTACATGTAGCATGCTGGTGTTTGCTGCTCCAACAGCAGTGAGGGATTGTGCGTTTATTTACATAGATATGTGGCAGTTCAGCTGACAATGTGAACCTTGCCTTTTATGCAGTACTTAAGCTGGTGCTCCAGGAATGTGCTAGCAGGTATCCTAACCTTCTCTTGTAAATGAGTTCAGTTGCATGTTGAAGCACTAATAAATACAGTCCCCACTTTGCTTTTACAAATAATGGTATGGTCTGCCTTAGGGCATTGAATTAATGGTTTCTTGCACAAATACACTTGCTCATTTAATCTCTTATCCCCTTATTGCTGCAGCAGTTTTGTAGGGCTCGTGTCACTTTCTGTCTTATCGCTAAAAAGTTGAAAGTCACTTTGTGGTTAAGGTACTAGTTCAAGATGTCACACTGTGCCAGGGCTCTGACAAATGAGGTCTGTGCATCCTGTATGGTACCCTCTCCAGCTTGTCTGCTTGACAGATGTGGGGTCCTCCTACGGTGTTAGGCTGATCAGGAACAGCTAAGTGCAAACACATACTCTGCTTTACTTGCTCTGAGGCCAGTTAGGGAAGTGCTGGTCGAGTGGTAACAGCTAGTTACCAAGTTGTACTATTTTCCCTCAGCTGTATAGTGAGCACGTGTCCAACTTACTGTGCTGGAAAGAGCTGCTGAAGCTTTTGTTGGAGGAAGGAAGTGTTTATTTGATGAAAGAGCTTTAAACTCCAAGCCTAGGAAGCAGACATGGCATTTGGTGAAGTTGCAACTGTGTGACTTTGGTAGTTTCTGGTGTGTCAAATAACTTTGGCCAACAGCGTGTGGGATAAAGTTCTGCACAGTGCACCCTGTATTGGAAGCTGCTTGGTTTTCCAGGATAACTCTGAACTTTATGTAGGACTGTGATTGTCATGGCAGAATATATGGTGTGGGGGTTTGGGTTTTCTTGATTCCTCAACAGTGATGAACTGAAAATACTGATGTAAAGCAACAGGTACCCGAATATGAGTTAATTAGTTTCACTGTTTTACAGATGGGGTCGAGGATTTGGTCTGTTGGGTTCCATCTTTGGAAAGGACAGTGCAATAAATCAGTCAAACAGTGTTTTTGGACTCGTGTTTTATATACTACAAATGCTACTTGGTAAGTATTAATTCAGTTTTGAGGCTAAAGTAAAGCTCTATGGTGATGAGTGTATTACACATTGTGTAATCTGCAGGAGACCAGACAAATGCATGTGATTTTTATCTTTTTTAGCACCAGTCTAATGACGCGTCTGTTCAAAGGGCTTAAAACCCCAACTGATAACCAAAGCAATTGCATTTTTCTCCTGTTATACTATTAATATAAGCATCAAGACAGTTGCTGCACTGATATTCTCGCTTCAGTGTATTTAGCATTGTCTTGCATGACAGAAAAGAAAGGAAATAAAAATGGAATTCACAAGTTTTGCAGGATTAATAGAGATAACAGGCGAAAAAGTGCATGAATTGTTATATTTACATATTCTTTGTAACTATATGATCTGCTATAAAGCTATTGATAGACATAACTTGACCAACCTGGAACTTTCCCATAACTCAGGAATACAGAAGATGGTTAATACACGTACTTCTTATCAAAGGACTGTTGTACAGAACCTAGAAGCTCCCCTCCAAATAGCAATTTGGAAGCCACCTTGAATTCGTGGTATTTTAAACAGACGTCTGTGTAATACCAACTTGCTGAGTAGCCTTCAGTTTAAATTAGAGTGCGTAGGCTTTTTGCTCTGTGTGGAAGGGGGGGAATGAGAGCAACAGTAGTAACTTTCTCTCTCTTGTTGCAGGTATGACAGCAAGTGCAGTAGCAGCTCTAATCCTCATGACATCCTCCATAGTGTCTGTAGTAGGGTCATTGTACTTGGCATACATTCTGTACTTCGTGCTGAAGGAATTTTGCATTGTCTGCGTCATCACATATTTGCTGAACTTCATTCTCTTTATCATCAACTACAAACGACTAGTTTATTTGAACGAGGCCTGGAAACGGCAACTCCAACCCAAACAGGACTAAGGCCTGTTTGAACTCTTGACTGACAGTCTGAAGACCCAACTTCCATTAAGTTTATTTTGCAGTAATTTTTTATTCTCCATATCAGACACTTTCCCAGAGAATTGTAACAGAATTTTTAATTATCAATTTGAAGGGGCCCTAGATAATTGTTTTTCTTTGTGCTAATCTTCAGTGTGGTTATGAAAGAAAGCTCTAATACAAAGACAAGCTTTAACTTTACTTTGAAGGAGTTTTAGCCACAGTAAAACCTAGACTCTCTTCCCCTCTCCACTTGTGAAGTGGGTAACACTTGCTATAAAATATCCTGTATATAAATTCAGGTATAACAAGATGTGATCCTGACATTAAATATTCTAGACTAGGATTTACCATATTTAATGTTGCCATGTTTACAGTATGTGTATTACTTTTCTTTTTTTAGCTGATGGACTTAGATTTGACTAGGACTTATATTGTAAATAAACCTAGAGATACTGGTTTCATCCCTGGAGAACTCACTGTACAATCAGTTTTGCTAGCCTAGGAGCTGTCAGAGTGTTCAGCTAATACTCAACTGACGTGATGGAAGAAGTGACCTCTGTAGAGCACTGAGTTGCTGCACTCGCTGCTAGTGCTATCTTGAGAATGATGGTTGGGTTTTGTTCCATTCTTTTTTTTCCTTGTCTTCAGTAACAAGAAATGGAATTAAAGCTGAAACCTGAAGTACGTTTGTTAAACCACAACGTCATTGATTTCTGTACAGAATGAAATAGCTTAATGTGGTCAATAGAAAGCTGCCACCGGGATACTGTGTGCAGATTGGGGGTTGGTGTACCAACATTCCTCGAAAGGACTTAATTTCCATGCAGAGCTGTTTCGTTTTTAACCTGTGGTCAGCCAGCCAGTGTTACTGATGTTTGATGTTATATGAATGCTGCAGTATAGAATTGCAATTTGCAGTGGAAACCACTGACTGAATAGGATAACCAAGAAGCAGTTCCTTAATTGATCTTTGTCAGGATCTTTGGTTTGTGCTATATTGGGAAATGAACTTTAGGCCTGACATACATAAGATCCCTTGGAAGGGCACGCTGTTTAGTGAGATAAGTAAGTAAATGTGCTCCTGAAAATGAAATACGATCTAGTGCTATCATTGCTCTTTCTAATAACTAACTGGGAAAAAAACAAAATTAAACTGCAGATTTAAACAAAGGAACAAAATTGTAACTGTTGTTTCTGCACTCAGTATTCTAAGGCTGAATGTTAAAAGTGCCTTCTGTCTTAAAATCCTAAACCAAATACTTTGTGTTGAACTTGGCAGGCAGAAGTGTCCTTGCTTTAAAAATGAACAAACAAACCAACCAATTCCCAGCAAACTTGCTGGGGATAGAAGAGTATTAAGAGATCTGTTTTAGTTTTTAGACTGAGAAGTGGTAGCAATATTGTTTCAGTTAAATCAATGTGATTGAAGGTCGATGATGCAATTTGGGAAAGTAAAGTACTTGTGTTTCAGACTCTGTGACACCAAAATATATAGGTTCAGCTACTTTCTGTAATTGGTGCTGTGCTGCTTTTTGCCCTTGTCAGCTTCTAAATATGAAGAACTCCAACTGCATACCCATTTATTTAAAGAATGAACTTAACTAATTTTAGGATGGTTTTGCTTAAACATGAATGTCAGAGAGACACTTACGTTGTATGGCTAGGTGGATTTTAAACACTAAGTTGTTGAGGATAAACTTGACTGTGAAACATGCAGTATTCCATAGAGAGAAAAGTAGACTTTTTAGATTGAGTTCACAAAATACTATTTAAATTACTAAAGTAATTTTCTGGTTTGTATCAAGGATGTAGGTGGAAACTGCTTTTATGTATCGAGTTCTGTGGTATGAGTAACATCTGTTGCATGTAACACTAAACTACTTGTCCCTCTTGTCTAACAGTTTTAGACAACTCATTAAATGCGTTTTGTATTGACCAGAGTATAGTTAAAGCTTGTCTTGATGTTTAGTTCTGTCTCTCAATTGCCTTGAACTTTGATATGAGGGGAATGAATGATGTTAAACTGGTCTTTCAAGGCTTTACTTTGTTCTCTTACAAGCCTTTGAGGCTCTGTCACTGTTTAATACGTTGTATAGATTTATTTTGATGCATTCCTGTGATGTACTCTAAGGCATCTTCTTCATCTGAGGAAGAGGTGAACACGTGCTGCCTGCAGTGGTTAGTCGCAGCGCTGATCCCTCAGAACAAGCAGCAATGGAGAGAAGTATTACCAGTGATTACTCGGTCCAATTTCTGGGTGTAGTGCACACTGAAAACCAAGGAGAAAAGCCCCATCAGCTGAAAGTATAGGTGTTGACTAACTTCGCTGTGTCTTGTGCTTGTCTGTGTGGGCATTGTCTGTTAATTCAGTTTGCTTAGTAAACTTGTTTAGGGCCAGATTTTGCGCAGTCGTGTCTGCAGTCCTCGTTTGTGTGGCCATAGGGATCAAATGGAAACCGAGTTTGGTCTCTGGAAGAATTTGCAGCTGCACTTTGTGCACGAACTTGCCGATCTGATCCTTAATTGTGAATTCTCTCGTCTTGTGTGCTTTTCTTGCAGTTACTTTTTACTGGAAGCGGTTTGTTAGAAATGGCCCTAACTTCTACTTCCTCCCTTGTGCTTCAGAAATGCAGTTGGCCTGAATAAAGGGCAAAATAATGTTAGCAGTAGAAATCTGGACCTTTCTGTTTCCAGTTCTTTGACTCTTTCCTTGTTGCTCCAAATGATAGGAACAGCATATTTCTTCCAGTAAAATGGCTGAGGTTATGATTAGTTAATGTGATGGAAATTAGAGGAGTGCTTCATGCAACTGCCCCCCTGTCTGCCCACAGCCAAAACTAATGCTGTGGCAAATATTGAATATGTAGTTGATATTAATTTGACCCTTACAAATCTGAAGGCAAATTGTGAGGAGTCTTGAGGATCCTATGGGGAAAAGCCAGTCACTAATACCTGGTCTGGCAGGACAGGGGGGCATTACACAGGTTCTGGTTATGTTTCAACACTCAGAGAGAATGGGGGTGGGGGAAGGGGGAGGGAAATCATAGTATACAAACAGTGGTTTTGAATTTGGGCTTCCCCTCCCCCCCGCTGACTCTTAGAAGTTCTGTGGGGGGTGGATTGGAAAGGCAAAAAGCCTCATCCCAAAACCTGCTTAGGAATTAAACATTCCTGAAATCCTCTTACTGTAAGGTACTTGCTACTCTTAAGGCCAATGAAGCATTCAAGTCTTGTTTTGGAAATGAATGTTCTTGGAAGTTTCTTACTGTCAAGTGTTTGCAATGCTAAGGCCAATGAAACATTCCCTACCACCTTTGCTATCTAAAGTGACAACAAATCTCTTTCTTAGGAGGTTTCTGCATATCATAGGATGCTTTTATCTCTGCTGTACAGATCTCTCAATGGTTCCAAAAGATTGGTGAGGTGCTTCGGGCACCACTTAATGCTCCTAATTTATATGGGCTAAAATTAAAGAGATCTAATAGCTTTGGTTCTGCCAACATCGTTTAAACGTGATCTAGACAAAACTGGTCCAGAAAAGATGAAGTATTCTGTCACCATAAAACTGTATTAAGCATGGCCTAAATATTAGGTGTTTGTTCTGTATAGTATGTTCCATCGACTATTTATTACTAGTGCTTTAAACTCCAAATTAAACATCCCTTGAAATGGAGTTATTGGGCAGATGTTCCTTTTATCAATATAGGTTGAGAGATTCTCAATTGGAGGTTTAGGATCCAATTTTGCTAACAGGTAAACCAATGTAAATATGTATGAATTCTATTTGTTGCACATAACTTTTTTTTTGGTATAAAAAAGAATAAATGTAGAAATTACCTGTGGATGTCTTGCTGCAATCATTCTTATGCTGCATTCATTCCAAACATAAGAGCTTGAATGAACCCAATTGGAGGCCTTTTTGGACTCAGTCTGAGCCTTAGAATCTGTTTTTAAAGTCAGTACTGTAATTCTGTTTGTAGACATGTACTAAGCTGTGATTGTTTTCAGAGATACTGTCTGTTAGCAGCAGAACATTTAAAGCACTCGGGTGCCCAGCGATACCAGTTCAGAGCATTTCTGCAGCTTCATCGTATCTTGCTGAATGTTGTGTGCACATGGGTGTGTAAAGCCTCAGCATTGACTTGAGGCTTTAACTGTTTACAGTTAAGTAATGTGCAAAACCCCTGCTGTTCAGTGTGTTATTGTTACCCCTTCCTGCTTTCCTTGGTTCTGTAGGTCTACTTTACCTCTGCCCTGGCAAGACGACAAAGTATCTGGAAACTGCTGTGTGTTCTTCTGGACTTGGGGAGGGAAGAGCTGCTGGGAAGGGTTGGATATGTGACGTGGAGTTCTGACTGCACTGAGCTCTTGGGAACAAGCAGGAGCTAAGACTGAAATGTGTGCTACTGTTTGTGTGGGTATTAAACTCTGCATCTCTTCTGTTGGACTGAGTGAAAGTAATAGTGTTCCTTCTGCTGCAGCTGCAAGCCCTGTGTGTAACCACAGGGATCTGAGCCCTAGTTTGTAATGAGTTAACAGTGTCAGACCTTTATCTGTGTTCTGATGTGGCAGCTGTTGGTGTGTCATGTCTGTTGAAATGGGGAAGAAAATGATTTAAGGGAAATTGTGGCTAGAGAGCGAGAAGTCACAATGACTTTCATTGTTGGCTGAAGTATGGTATTTGCTCTTATCCCATGGTACGTTTGAGCAACTTTCTTTACACTGTGGATAGACTTCTGTATTCTGGAGTTTTAGTTATATAGAAAATGTGTAGACCTAACACAGTATAGAGTGCTGATATTATGCTGCTGCTTTTCCCTTAAAAGCAAAATTGTTCTGAAATCTGCAGTAAACATGTATGTCCTTATTCTGCATGTAGCAGTGTGGACAGTGGTGCTGGTTTCTAATGTACTCATCTAAAGGAAAGAGAATTTGGGAGAAGAGCCAGTTGCAGGAACAGTGATAGCAACAGTTTCACAAAGTATCTGTGCTTCAGAATAAAAGAACTACATAATTGTACCAGCTTCCAAAACGCAGCAGGCAGCCTCCAGTCTGGCATTCTGCTGTGGGTGATGCTGCTCTTGGGACAACCCTGGCGTGTTGCAATAAGAAGCTTGCAGAATATTCTGAGCTTTTCTGAGTATTAGCATCACCTGTTGCAGTCTGAAGCCTGGTCTTTAGGGTCCTCTAAGCCTGTTGGACAGCGTGAGAGATGTTTCTACACTACGTTACTGTCTAATGTAGCATGTGCACATTAATTTACACATCGCCCTACCCCACAAGGCTTCAGGCTAGTATCAGAAAGGTTTAGAACAAACTTACCCCCTAGACTACTATTACTGTAATACATAGTGACAATTTAACATGACGTGTACTTCCTTCCAAGCTGGAAGATAAAACACATCTACTAATGGCTGTTCTGGTACTGTGAGTAAAACAAATAGTTTTAGGCAAAGTTCAATTGATGTAGTATCTATCTAACATATTCCACCTTGCTGCTGTAGTGTGAATTCTGTACTGTATTGGAGTATGTTGGGTATCCTCACAGTAGTACTTTGTACAATTCCTGAATGCTGTGAACTCTCAGAATTTCTCAGCCAGCCACATATGTTCTGTCCCACAAGAGAAGCTATATATATATATATATTTTGTGCTCTTTGGTAATCCTGCAGACAGCCTGCTGTGATCTGAGTAGCGTAACTGTTAGGGGAGTATAACTGGAGACCCTCATTTCCGTTGGAGGGATGTGATGTTCATTTAGAGTAACTTGGATTTTTTGAAGTCTTCAGCATTGACTTGTATCGCGTAATACATGTAATACTTTTTTTTTGCCATAACCAGATACCTCAGTCAGGATCTCTAACTTCAGCTCCTTGAAACTCCCAATATTTCTTTTACTACCTGGAAAGAGGAAGCCTACAGACATGGCTAAGCATAGAAAACTAGTGTTTCTGATCTGCTTTGTATCATAGTAACTTCTTCAGGTGGACTAGAAATTGCATTAGACTTGCAAGACTTGAGTCAGGCATAAATCTTACTTAAACAGAAGTTTAATGAACAAGTGCAGCGTAGTACTCAGCCACTATACCTTTTGATGTCATTTTAGAAAGAGGGTGTGTGATTTTATTACAGGAGGAAGACAGCTTGATTCATTCGCAATCTTCCAATATCTGTCTCTAAGAACAAATGCAGCTGATTTGGGCTGTCGTTGGCGGGTAAATATTCCTTTTTTGTTCCCCAAAACACGTGTGGTCCCTGTAGAGAAGTTACAAAATTAAGCAAGTATACATAAAATACTCTTGCCCCCTACTGTGAACTGTTACAGTGTATGTACTTAATCAGGTTAAATGGAAGAGACATATGTACTTTCTTCCACACAGTCAGGTACAACAGGGAACTCTGCAGATGTAATTTGTGTTATCTTGGTAAGATTAATGGTGTAACTGAGTAATGCAGTTGCAGTTTATTGTAGTTACAACTCTTAAGTCGATGACAGTTAATTCAGGTGTGCCCATTAACTTGATCAATATTGTATTTACAGCAGATATTCCTTCTGCCATTGGTTCCACCTTGAATTTGACAGTGAAAATGTTGATTGCTGTTTGACTGTGCTGTCCTTTAGTAGTGTTTGTATCCTTTTTGCCTCTTTTTCATGGGAAACTAGAAAATACAACTGTAACATGCAGGAAGCCTGGAACTGCCTATGTGTATGTGAACTTGTCTGTGTTTTCTCCATTTGAAACAGCACTTTTCTAATTGCTGCTCTGTGCTGACTGAGCTTTCTAATACCTCCACTGGTGCTCTACAGGTTGTTATGAATGGTGTTTCTCTGCCTGAAATTAACACTGACTGTTCACCACCCTAACTCGCTGCAGGTGGCATATGCATAACTAGTTCCTCCTTACTAGTGTCCTTCTGAGCTGTAATTGTTTAATTTCTCTGTGTCTGCACATTAACAGTGGACAGACAGTGTCATGACAGACAGTGGTCTACCAGAGTGGCATCTGGTCCTCTAGTGCTAAACCTCTACCAAGTTAATAATACATTATTTAAGGTGCTCTGTTACCAAGGGCAGTTGTAGATGAAATATGAAGCAAGACATGTCCCTAACAGCTGACTGAAGTTCTGAACTGAGGATAGCCAAGAAATAGCAGTAATCTGGGTCTGCTCACAAGCTGCCTTTGCATTCTGCCCTAGCATGTTGTCTCGTGTTTTGGGGAGCATCTCTGCAGAGGGGACATCTAGGAGCTTGAGATGTGGAGGGGAGGATGCATTAAGTACAGGCAGGACCTTCCCTCTTGGCTTTGTCACAGAAACCAGCTTGATAAGCAGAGGGCCCTTTTGTCCTACCCTACAGCACAATATTGTCTGTGTGTCATAAACCATTTAAGCTTGCATGGATGCTGGAGAGTTGGTTAGAATATAAATATAAGCTTACCTTGATTGGTCATGAAGTCTGCAAAGTTCCAGATGAGCTCCCCAATCACATACTCTTTCCTCTTCTTGTCAAAAACTGAATGGTACTCCCTTAGCATCGCTTTCTGATACTCCTCACTGAACATCAGAGGTGGATCCTACAGCCAGGGAAAAGAGGTGGCCTTGTATGAAGTGACAGTTGATCTCAGCAAAAGCTCTGTATGTTTACTTCCTGTTTACCTGGGACCTGCTTCCTCAAGACAAGCTTAACAACTGCTTGGTCTTTTCATTGCAGCTGCATTAACTGTGACAATTAGCAACTACTGAAATTGCAAGGGGAAGCACAGTACAAACATAATGCCAGGGATGCCTGGCGGAGGAAGTCATGGTTTTACTTGCTGCTTTGTGATAGGTGTAAGAGTGCCACCCCTTCCCTGTGGAATAGCCTCATGAGGTGAATGTCTACTCTCCAGTGTCCTGTTTTCCAGCTAAGCATTTTCTGTGAATGCTGAAATGCGGATTTTGGTGCTCAGTGCTTTTAGTCAAAGCTAAAAACTCTTCTCTAGGTAGAATCTAATCTTTGTTAGTAGCACAGCTCATTGATTTCAGTGGAGGAGGATTATAATCCTGGAGTCCTTCAGACACTTTTAAGCTCTCAAAGCTAAGTCAGTGGTACCCACCTCTTCCAATTAAACTTTGCTGCCCCTGTAAGAAAAGCAGTGCTTTTTCCATTTCGAGCATCTGTAACACTTACACTGTGAAGTCCAGGGACTGAGTCTGCTCCATATTCACTCTGGATAATGGGTTTTTGGTAGGTTTTATACCAGTTCTCAAACTGTGCTGTGAGTTGTAGTGGAATAACCTCCAGATGGCCTGGATCATGATACCAGGAGAAGTAGCTATTTACACAAATTACATCCACATAAGGAGCCTATGAAAAAGAAAAGAGTGAGAGTGTTTTATCACAGAGCTCAAAGTAGACAACCTTCACTTGTAAAGCTAAATCCTCCTTTTGATTCATTTAATGGAATCCAGTTTTATTACATGTAGAATAAAGCCTTTCCCCCATCACTCAGGCCTTCCCCACATAAAAACTTCCCCTGGAAAAAAAGCAGTTATTAAATTTAATAATAACATATTAATTTGGCATTTTTCTTACAGACTTAGGAACTCACAGCAAAGAGTTAGACAAGATCAACCCATTTCATCCTCAGGTTTGTTAGAAGTTTTTGAGTTTCCAAGATGTATCTGGCTTGCTGGTACATTTAGATGTACTTCTTGAATATTGGATGTGACTACCAAGTTAGTGGTCAAATATTTTGACTAGCAACTAAATTTGTGCATCAATGGTGCAATACTAGGACTAAGCATTCTGCAAGTTATATGCCATTTCTACCACATGGACAGTACAATAAAAAGGGCACGACGCCCACTAAAGATAAAGTGATGTTGTATGTAACTTGTTCAATGTTCTCTTAACATGTTTTGTAATAAAAGCAAAAAAGTTCTAATATCACATCAGTGTATGAGATCTATTCTTTGCTTTTGTTTTCCTGTGTCCTTAAGCTATTCAGAACACGCTGCTGGGGATGGGATGTCAGGAGTCAGCATGCGTGTGCCTGATGCAGCAGCAATATCCAAGAGCAGATCCCTGCTGGGCTCCTTCAGTACTAAGGCCACCAGGTTTTATCCTGAGGGGGGCAGGAACAGAGCTCTTGGAGCTACAGGAGGCCATGTCAGGACAGCCTGAAAGAAATACAAAGTGTAACCTGTAGCAGGAACATGAGGTAGAATCACCTCCCTACAAACTCGCCTGCTAGAAGTGTTTATTGTACAGTAGTGACAAGTACTATAAAGCCATCTTGGAACAATTAAAAATGACATAGGAATGACCCCAGAAACAAATTTATGTGTGTTAAAGATCCTTAGTTCATGTTATGGCCAGCTTAAGGCACAGACATCCAAGAAAAGTGCCTTTTGGATATTTATACAGCTCTCTAAGACTTTTATAATGAAGCTGGAAGAGCTTATAGATTATTCAGTGTTAATAGACGTCTGCCAAAGAAGGTCTAGAGCAGTTTAAAGCAGGAATTAAAGCAAAGCTGTCTTCCTTTAGACTTCCACAAGGCCTGTTAAGCATTTTAAAGAGGTTTAAGCTTTGGTTTAATTGCAAGTGAACGCAATCAATAGAATAGCAAAGCATGACAATGTTAATGGAATCCAAGGGTCTGATCCTGCACACTTCACTCAAGACAAAGAACTGGTTTTTCTTGCAGATTTCTTTTTCCCCAGCTGGACTACAACTACAGGATAAGCTGCTTTATACTAGAAACAAAAATACAAGTTCTTTTCTGCCTCTCCCTGTTAAATGCCTCCAGTAACCCTGGGGAGGAAAGGAGAGTAATAGAAATGACAAGAGGAGGAAATCTAATGTATCAATTAAAAAAAAACTAGAAAATAAAGTGAACTTACACCATGATCAAGAGCGTAATTAGCTTCTGTCACATAGGTTACTGGTCTGGAGGGATCAAGAGCTTTAGTGTGAGCTATCACTGTCCTGTTTGCAAACAGTAAAGCCAGAGTTCAGCAACAGCATGGAGAAGCACAGCCCCATTGCCCCAAGTTCTCTGTCCTTCCACCCTCATAGACATTTGGAGCTGGTTCTGATTTAGCAGACAGATTACTGTTAATTCAATACTGGAGGATACTTAGTGATCATCTGCTGTCAAGTGCCTATAATGTAGCCCATTCTGTAGGAGTATAAACATCCTGTCACAAAGCTATCCCACCTGAAAAAAGACCAGAGTGGAAGTGTACCAGGCATGGGCAGCTCAGGAGCTGGAGATGGGACAGTGAGTTTGAAGACAAAAACATAAGCAGGGTAATGGGAAGTTCCTCAACAGCTCTGTTCCTGCTAAAGCACAAGGCCACAGCAGACAGAGCAGCTGAAGGTTGGCAGCCTTTGAGGTAAACCCTGAATGAGGGAGCTAGAGGAATGAGGAGATGTCAATGAATGGGAGGGTCAAGCTCTGCTGCTGCCTTCACATTGCAGGAGGGTGGTGTGTCATTGTGAAGAATGAAACTTCATGGTTACCTCTTAAGGCACTTAAAGCTACGAGGGACAGTCTGCTATCCCATTAGAGAGGTGACTCTTGCCTAACCAAAGCTTAAATCTCTTTAAAGGGGGGAAGAGCTGTAGAGACTCAAAGCAGTGGCGTTGAAGGGGGCATCATGATTCCCAGCAGACCCGGCACTAACTGAAGAACCTTATCTTTAGAATTAAAGGCCAATTATTTTACAGCTCTTCTGTAACTCTCTCGGAATGTAGCACTTGCCTTCCACTGGTAACAAGGAATACGCTGGTCCCAGCAAGTTTGCTTTAGCTCAAAGCAAATGGACCCCTGTTAATTCTGCAGAGCCTTACTCTTTCAAAAGCAACAGACTGAGACTGTTACGTCGTGCTGAGCGTCAGTTCAGCACATGCAGCAGTTACACTGTCAACTTGCGGGTACTGCTTCGAGGTTCCCAAAAAATGCTTGCCTTCTCTTTACTACTTCTCTGTGCCACCCCAAAGGAAGAAGATGCACCCTTTGCCAAGATCCAAGCCTCATCTCTCTGTACAAGCAGATGCACTTACTTAAAGTAATAAGCTGCTGGGGCCAGCTCCGATGCTGGCTCGTTGGCTACTGACCACATCACGACGGATGGCCTGTTCTTATCCCTGCGGATCAGCTCCTCCATCACAACCAGATGATGCTGCAAGGACTTGTTCCCAAAGCTCTGGCTGAAAGACAAAAGGAAGCAAGACCTGGTGAGGTGAGGGTATAAAATCCATCCCTTTTGCCCTTCTCTGTGGAAACTGAAGCTCCTGGGATGTATAAGCACAGCTGAGCCTTGATGCTGGGTATGGCTTCTGCCCTATCTCCCCAAAGCCTGTTGCACAGTTCAGGGCCACGGTTTGCGCTCATTAATCCAGATAATGCGATGGCCATGTGGCAGAATGCCCTCTGCTTGCCCAACCCCATGAGGCACACGTGGCATGACAGGCTGATTGCTACATAGAGCAAAGTACTTCCATTATCAGGACAACGGGCGCCATGGGATGGGAGGGGGATGCTTTTGAAGGAACACATAACCATGGGGAAAGGTCTTTTGTGCACTCTCTTACGGCATTTTAATGCCCACGGCCGGGCACTCGTCGATCACCACAATGCCGTAGGCATCGCACAGGTCCATGATCTCCTCGGCGTAGGGGTAGTGGCTGGTGCGGAAGGAGTTTGCCCCCAGCCAGCGCAGCAGGTTGAAGTCCTTCACAACCAGGGGCCAGTCCAGCCCTTTGCCACGGATCTGGGGAAGGGAAAGACACTGCAGCCCATCACACTGCTTCTCCCATGTTAGCCAGGCACCACTGCTCGCTCCCAGAGCACCTCCAGCCCCGGGTGCCATTTCTAGCTGACCGCACACCTCCCCATGCAGTGTTTGCCTTCATGAGGGGCACTGCCGCTGCCCGCCGTGCCCGGCCCGCCCGCTCCTCCCCTCCCTGCCATGGGTCTTATCCATGGGGCGGGCGGGAAGGACGCTCCTGAGGGGAGCCCGCGCTGCCACCGCCCTGAGGCGAGCGGCGAAGGCGGGAACAGAGCCTCCGGCGCGGCCGCGGCGCCATCCCGTGGCCGGGCCGCGCCTCGCAGCCCTGCGGCTCCCACCGCCCCTCCTGCCGTTATCCCGGCATTCCCGCCATGGGGAACCCCGGGTAGTGCCTGGAAGCCGCGGCCGGGACGTGGTTTGGCTTCCCTGCCAGCACACCCCATGCAAGCGGTGTTGCAGCCATGGCAGGAGTGGGGATGGTGTCGCCTAAGCCATGGCTTGGCTGCAGGCTGTGAGGACACGGCCCCTTTGAGCAGTGAGGGGAGGCGGGAGCGGCCGCCGCCTCAGCAGCGGGACGCGAGGCGCCCACGGTGCGCACTTACATCTGCGTCTTCGTGCTTGTTCACGCCATGGAAGTAGAAGGGCCGGCCGTTGATGAGGAACTGCGTGCTGGTGACGTGCACGGTGCGGATGCCGACCGGGAGCGTGTACACATCCTCCAGCATCGCCCCATCCACCTGTGCCTGCATTTTCACCTGGATTTCCAAGGAGACGACACGAGTAACATGATGGGCTCCACAGGATGCCCTGTCCTCCCTCCCCTTCACTATCAGGGCTACCTCGACCTCCCATCCTTTCCCCAGCCTGCTCCTCACTGCCGCTTCAGCCACCTCTTGTGGTCCTCAGAGATGGAGCAAGGTTTGACTGAACAGACAATAGAAATTCAAGCTGGGGAAGATGAAGGATGAATCCTGGCTGACCCTCCTGGCGCCTGTCCACTCCAAGAGATTCAGTTTCTTTCCCCGTTACCCATTTGGGCTGTTTCATCCCCCAGGGCAAGGCAGCAGCACAGCAGCAGTACAGCTCTTCTGCCCTCACACCTTGACGCCAGGCAGTGACTGAAGCATCATCTGCTCATAAGAGGTACGGACCTGAGCCCCTGGAAACTCACAGCAGCTCATCTGCCCCAATTTCTGTATCTAAATGTCACTGCTGATCCTCGTGCTGTTGAAACTGAACTCGTCTTGCAGAGCGGGAAGAAAGCTCATTGCATGGCAAAGAACGGGGAAGAGGTTAGCAGCCTGCTCCTCACTCTACTCAGCTTCCGCAGTCTCCCCTCCTGTGTACTGCCTCAAACATTCCCGTTGCAATGTATGGACTAAATGTGAAGGGCGAGTATCTCAGAGTACACACATGCCCATCTCACCAACAGACCTTTCAGTTCAGCATCCAGAAGCTGGCAGAGCTTGATTTGATTACTGCATAATCAGCAACGCCACTCTGGTTACATGAACAGCATCCGTGTGAGCAGATGAGTACAGAAGATGGGCCACATGGCAGTTCTTTAACCCTATTATGCAGTCAGAGTGAATGCACATGGAAACAAGGAAACATCATGTTACCTCTAAGGAGTAGCGGTATCCAGGGGTCTCGTGCATCAGGTAAGGCCACCAAAGGTTTGGGTTCAGGACTTTTAGCTCTCCAGCTGGCCCATCGCCTGTAGCAACCACTTTCCCCTCTTGGTCATATAAACTCAGGGATAAAGAATAGAGTGTGCTGCCAACAACAGACACCTGATACTGCACCATTGCTGGTTCAAAGGAAACAAAAGACAATCCATGAAAGGAAAAATACATGCAGCAAATGTTGGAGGGGCTTCACACAGAGCAGCATTAAAAGAAGAGGGTGGTGTAGAACAACAACAGAGTGGCATGAATTGGCTGTAAAGTCTCAAGACTGTCTTGAGGTCCCCAATCCAGCAAGATTTGTGTATCACACAACTCTGTTAGTGATAATCCTGCTTTAATGGCAGGAAGACTGCCCTTGCAGAGAAATTCTACTTCTAGAAACACCTCATCATCCTTTCACTTTAACAGCTGTCTCTTGCAAGTATTTATTTTCTTACCACTTCTGAACTCTTTACCATATCCTTGCAGCTGCTGAGCTGTGCAATGATGAGCTCAGGTTCAAGAGAAAGCCACTATGAAAGAGACTGAATCACACTTTTGCAGGATATTTTCTTCTGCTGCCTCTGTCAGCTCCATTTGGAGCCTCAGGTAGCTGCTGTAATTGTTTTGGACCTACCAACACTGTCTGATGAAGTAGTTGTCACAGTAATATCATCTATGTAGACAGAAGGAGTGGTGTAAAGCACAACTGGGCGATGGATTCCAGCATAATTAAAGAAATCAAACCTGGTGTTCTGTATAAAATAGTTCTTGGGATACCTGAGTGAAGAAGACAGGAGAAATGGCTATATTATGTTTCATTACAGGAACTGAAGGCAGCCTATGGACGCTAGCAATGTAAATTGTCATGTAATAACAAATGCTAGTTGGTAAAATGGTCTTTACAGCAGGCTGGATCTACCTTTCAGTAATGCTGCTGCTGCTGCACTGAAGGGGACTCCCAGTTAACAAATATCTAATGCACTGAATAGGTTTGGTCCTTCAGGACAGCTGGTACTTGTATATTCCAGCTGAATTCAAGCTTCTCAAATCTGCCATTTATTCAACTTGGCAAATCACTTTATCTCAGTTCCTTGTGTATAAAACAGATGCAATAACTAACTCAGTGCAGATTCCTTGTAACAGCAAAGCTTAAACACCTCCCTGCTCAACTGATGAATTTCAGCATAAATACAATCCCATGCTTTCCTAAGGTGCTTGGAAGGTCTTATGAACCAGCAGCTGAATCAAGTCCCATTCTCTCAGTCCTGGGATAAGCTCAGCAGTACAGTAACTCACTCACCTTGTTGTGTCATTCATGTACAGAATTGACCCTGGAGGCAGAGTATGGGGGGTGAGAGTGTTGTTGAGTGCAACAGTGATGCGGCAGGGGATCCCTGGGCTGTCCTGGACAATGCTGCTTATATCTGCTTCAAAAGGGAGGTGGCCCCCTTCATGCTCCACCACTTGCACTCCATTGACCCACTGCAAGAGAAGACACCCATGAGCCCAAGAAGCAGGTTACTGGGTTTTTGTGCCAAACATAGAAGGGCAAAGGGAAGGAGCCCAGCATAGGGCAGTTGGGATTCCCAGTAATACTGGGCTCTTACTCCTTGAGGGATCAGTTTAGCAGCCCTTCCTTTGCTGGGTGCTAGGTCTGGGTCATGTACAAGCAAGGGTCACTGAGATGACAGTGGCAGATCCTGTAGCAAGGAAATGTTTTAGTTACTAGTCCTGACACTGGGGAATCACAGAAGAGACCTGGAAACAGGGGCAAGTTCTCAGCTGGAGGAAAACAGGTGAGAGTTAAGATGTAAAATCTAGGCAGAGGTGTAGCTGCTGAATAGACCATGAGACAGATTTTAGTGCAGCAGAATTCTGGAAACACAGGTACCATTTCCCATGCAACGTACCACAATGGAGTAGTAATGGGCACTGCCAAAGCGGAGCACCACCCTGGTGTTGAGGTCGTCCTGAAGCCAGCGGAGAGGGAGCAGCACCTCTTTCTCATACCAAACCCAGCCAATGTAGTTCTCCAAGCTGGGGTCTTGAGTGATATCGTTGAAACTGGCAGGCACTGGCATGTCAATCACAGGGCCAGTCTGGCAGGAATGGAACAGAAAGGGAGAAAACAGATCAGTTAAAGAAATATTACTGTCTTGGGTGTCCAATCTGTACTGCTGGAGGTGTCCCCTTCCACTGACAGCCTTTCAAAGCCTTTGTCCAGTGGAAACACTTGGGAAAACCTGTTTAGAAACTGGTGTGCTCTGTCACAGGTCCTATACAAGTCCTATTTAGTACCAGGCCCAGGTACCTGCTTGTTCCTACAGGAAGAAGCTGCTCGTATCTTTTCCCCCGATGATGTATAGTGAAAAGCTTTCATTAATGACTCTGGTATTGCAGAATCAGAGAAGTGAAGGGGAAAAAATGCCCAGGTCATTGTTTCAGCTTGAGACTTGGCACAAGCAGTAGTTTCTCTTGCACAGCTCTAGGTGTTTGGTGAGTAAGGCTGGTGTTGTGGTGCCAGGTCACTGGTGTGGGGTGCTGCTTTTGGGCTAAGAGTTGTTGCAGAAGGGTGACAAGAGACATGGATATTTTGGGTCAGATTCCCCATGGAAGGATTGTGGAGGCTGTTTGGGATGAGTCCAGCCTTCCTCATTCCCTGAAAGCAAAATAGATTCCTTGGGATTACAATGGAGTGAATTCACTCACTTAGACCATGCAAGGATCACAGGCAGGCAGTGTTGGAATACATTTAACACTAAGGTAACCGGATGCTATTGTGACACAGAGCTGTTCATTTTTAGCACCTGCTATGCTCATGATGTTGCACAGAAGAGTGCTGCTGCAGCAGCTTCCCCTTTCCTCAGGAAGCCCTTCCATGGAGAACGGAACAAGGAAGGTCTGGTTGCCCAGGGGTGCACATCATGTGCGCGGCTGACTCAGCACTGAACCATTCCAGCGCTGCAGAGAAACTCAGCGTCCTTATCAGCCACCAGAAAATCCTAGCAGGAGAATCCTTGGATGGTGAAGTGGATTTTCCTGTATCTAATACAGGAAATCCTTTGACTGGAATGGCCATAACGTGCATCTCCTTCAGGGAGAGTCTCTGCTGCCCCAGGCAGGTTGAGTGTACATGGTTAAGCCTCCCTCTGCAGGGGCACAGTCCAGGATTCCTCTCCTCTGGCTGCCTCATTTCACTGTGCTTCCAGCAGCACAGTGCCTTTCAGCTCCTCTCCTTCCACCATAGGCCAAAATAACTGGCCAAAGGGCTAAAAGAGAAATGATGGACATGCACACTTTACACATAGACTACTTATTCCTTTTAGGTCATGGTGTTAATTCCATACCTGATTTCAGTTACACTGGAATTGTTTATCAGCACTCGGGTACTTTGGAATAAAATAACTCGAGTGCCCTTTCCAGGCGTTTTTTGTTTATCCGATCCTGTTGATCATAGATAAACGTTGCGCAAGGCAGCGCTAAAGGTGGCTGTAGTTCATTCAAAAGCTTTCTGGCCTCTGAGCAGAAGCGGGGTAATCAGAGGCTGTGGGCTATTAGCCGGTCTCCTAAGAGAGCCCTTTGCACAGCGGTAAGGCGCAGGCACAGAGCAGCCGCGCCGCAGGCCCGGTGGGGAGGGAAAGAGGAACCGGTGCTCGCGGCGGAGCAGCGACCCTGCCCTGCGGATTGCCCCGGGGCAGCCCCCGCCCGCAGCCCGCGGTACCTGCCGGAGCGGCCGCCGGTACCAGCGCTGCACGAAGCCGGCGTCCCTGCTCGGCGAGAGGTCGGCGCGGAAGCTCCAGAGGCCGCCGAGCTCCTTCCGCTCGCGGGACGGGGTGTCCCGGGGGTACAACATGCCGCGGGGCAGCGCCGCCGCCCGCCGCAGCGCCAGCAGCAACAGCAGCAAGCGGCAGCCTCCCGCTAGCGCGGCTCCCGCGCCGCCGCCGCACGCTGCCGCCGCCGCCATCTCCGCTGTGGGCAGTGCCTGGACGAGGGGTGGTACCGGCGGGCG
>WYDI02001773.1:0-13047 GCA_009867235.2 Psittacus erithacus
TGTTCAAGGCCAGGTTGGACACAGGGGCTTGGAGCAAGCTGCTCTAGTGGAAGGTGTCCTTGCCTGTGGCAGGGGTTGGAACTGGAGCAGATTTAAGGTCCCTTGCCCCTGCTGGAGCCTGCCCAAGTGATGCACAACTTTCGGTATCTCCAGGGCATGGACTGCTCTGTCAGGACACTAACAAGCACAGGCAGTCTGTATTTTCAACAAAGCAGACTCCTACTCTCAGAAATTGGATGAAGCTCATTCTCCTTCACTTAAACCACCAGACGCCCAAGAGAGCAGAGGTGCTTTCATCTCACACCTACAGGGCTCCACTGCAAACTGCAGAATTAGAGGCGAGAAGCTCTATTCCTGACCCTAAATGAACTCCTGGGCTGTGCTCTCCTTGTCTAAACAGCCGTGCTCTTTGGCTTTTTTCCCCAATTACATTTAATAGTCAAGCACAGTTTTAGCTGCAGTTATAGAGAAGTACAGTGAGGAGGCAACTCCAGGAGACAGCTTGAGCTCCCAGTTCGTGGTCCATGTTGTCCCAGTCACCACACGTGTGGGCCACTGGGGGCAAGAAGGGATCAAAAATCAGAGAAAGAAACCACGGTACTAACATCTTTGTGTCCTTCTCATGTGGTATCAGCCCATCCTGTGCAAAAGGCTGTAAAGTCATTTATTTCATGTTGGGCATTGCAATGAATAGTCAAAGAAGCTGGAGACAGCCATTCCAAGGCTCAGGCCCATGATTCCAGAGATTCTTGTGTCTGGAAGCAGCAAAACTTGGATCACAACTATGTCTGACACCATGGTGAGAAAAATAACCCAGAAACTTGCTTAGACTGAGACAAGAACGCAGTATTTGATGTGTTTATAAACATTAAACTCAAGTGCTTCCTACATTTTAATGGGATCAAACATGTATCTGTTGTTGGCACAGAAGTCCCCTACAGCAGCAGGGAGAAGTTACTAAAAACAAAGGAAGAAAGAATATCCTTCTCCAAAAGCAAAGTACCGAACCAACCTTACTGAATCTGTGTTGGTCCAACAGACTGCACACAGTGCTCTTCCCACAGCCCAGCAATTAAGAGGGCTTTCAGTTCCCAAAGCAAGCAAGCTGGACACAACCAAAGAGAAACCAGAGCAGAACACCACTCATGGGTCGGTGCAAGGGCACCAGCAAGGTCCTGCTTTGGAGCAGAGCAGCTCAGCGAGCACTACAGGATGGCCATTCGCTCTTTACACCCGAAACCATCCCCAGCTTACACATACAAGCTCTTACTTCTCTCCTCTGAAGGACTTGCATTCCCAGCACAGTACAAGCTTGAAACCAAAGCCAAGTAGCCAGGAGGAGCAACACGGCAGCTGTCATGGAGCAACCCTCTTCTCTCCATCCATCATGCAGAGAGGTAACAAGATTTGTTCCGAGGCTCTGCCTTTGAACAGCACAAAGCAGCAGCTCCCAGGGGTATCTGCCTCTAACAATTGATATTTAAGCAAGAAGTATCAGTCTGCTATGAAAAACTGATCATCAGCAGATGACAGTGCCTGTAGGAGCTGTCATGGTGCTACTGTCCCTTTGCTGCTGCAGAATTACACTTCTCACGACTGAATTATAGCACAGCTGCCAGGGGATCCTGACCCCTGCCAAAGCCTTACCTTGGAGCAACCAAAAGAAATCTGCATGGCTTCAGTCTTACCTAGATCAGACAAGCTGCGAGGCTGATCCTCTTATTAGTACCCTTTTATCTGCAGATTAACACATGCCTATAGAAGAGGGATCCTGGTGTGACTTGATCACAGTTGCACTGATTTGTGTGCACATATGTGCATAAAACCATAGTGGTGTAGGCTGCCAGGCAGATTGTGCTTCAGTGCAGATTAAACCAAGCTATAAACCTACACTGACTTTCCACCTCCCTCTGCAGCAAACAACCCTCTATGTAAGAAGTCCAGTGGCAGTCTATGGCCTCATGACTCTTAAAGGAGAGCTCCCATAGGGAACATTTAACTGCGGCCAAGCTCACACATGTGGACTTCCCACTTTCAGTCTCACTCTGCCCATTGCACACCTGGTTACCCCTCAGGAGAGCCTCCTCCATGGGGGCACCTTCTGGGTTCAGACAAGCTGACAGCAGCACTTGCAATCAGAGTCCTCTATTCCACTATGCCTTCTACTCTTATCTCTATTTATTCCCTCCCCTCCAAGAAGTCACTACCTCCATCACCATCCCCATGAGCACCTGCCCTTTGTTTTCCTCCTATTAAAGCCTGCTGCGCAATTCCAGACACTTGCAAAGCACCTGCCTGGCCCCAGGAGATGAACACAAGGTGTTCTCAGGCCAGGAGCTCCTGCAGAGCATCCCACAGACCACGTCAGCACATCACTGCAGAACTGCTGGGCACTGGCATGGAAAACTGTACTTCCAGCTACAGCAACGTGTGCGCGGAGAGGACGTAGCTCAGCAGTGCTGGGATCAGATATGGAGTGACAATGCTGCTTAAAGGTATAGTTTGATGAATACTGGTTGAAACACCAACATTCACCATTTAGGGGGCTGGAGCAGCTCCCATATGAAGACAGGCTGAGAACATTGGGGCTGTTCAGCCTGGAGAAGAGAAGCTGCGTGGAGATCTCAGAGCAGCCTCCAGTGTTTGAAGGGGGCCTACAAGGATGGTGGAGAGGGACTCTCATCAGGGACCGTAGTGATAGGCCAAGGGGTGATGGGTTCAAACTGGCAAGGGGAGACGGAGATTTGCTCTTAGGTGGAAGCTGTTCCCTGTGAGGGTGCTGAGGCGCTGGCATAGGGTGCCCAGAGAAGCTGTGGCTGCCCCATCCGTGGCAGTGTTCAAGGCCAGGTTGGACACAGGGGCTTGGAGCAAGCTGCTCTAGTGGAACGTGTCCCTGCTCGTGGCAGGGGTTGGAACTGGATAATTTTATGGTCCTTTTCAACCCAAACCAGGCTATAATTCTATGATAAGCAAAGCATCTCCTGCTCCAAACTCATCCTTCCCTGTCCAGGCTTTGTCTCCCCCAGTTAAACTGGCACCCTGTTTTCTGTGCTCACTGGGAATTAGGCTGAGACATGAATTTCGTGGATTTCTGCACTATTTCTTCTGATAGTTCAGCTCCCTCAACTCACTCCTCTGCACAGCACATGAAAATACCACCAGAGACACACACCTCAAACTCCAGCCTCATGGTCACCAAGTCATGAAGGAAGACAGTACCTGTATTTCCAATTCAGCCATCTGCTCCTCTTATCTCAAGAGATATGGGACGCTTTCATTTCCTTTATCATCCCTTATCCCTTCCAGACACATCTTAGTGATGTGACGGGGCCTTCTCCAAGCACAGGATACACTTACACACCCCTTTCAGTCTGTTGCCTTGCCCTGGAAACTTCTGGGTTCTCAGCAGGGTTGTAAATGGACCAAAAGGTGCAGTGCTTGTGTTACTGCACTAAGCAGCCGGGGAGCAAAAAGGACGCTGTCAACAACCCTTCTGAGGTCTCTGCTCAAAAATCACCTTAACATGCAACACCATCAATTAAAATCATCACCTGTTTCAGACTCAGCTTCGATCCCAATTCAGGAAGCAACTCCTAAACAAAGAAAAAGCTGGTTACATTTGTGAGACAATTATTTTCCCCCTTTCAATAACCGATCCACGTGCACAGGAAAAGACTGCCACAGGGCCCTGACATTGATTGCATTACAGAAAACAGTATTTTTTGCCCCATTGGATTACTGCAGGAGCCTGGGAAGAGAGAACAAATGTTCCTGCCACTTTGCAGGCAACCAAACACCTTCCTCCCCTCCTGCTCCCAGGCAGCAAGAACAGTCTACCAAGAAAACAGTACTGGTCTAAAACTTATCAGTAAAGAACTGACTGTGTCCTGTTATCAACTTCTACGTGATTTCCTGGAATGGCACCTGCTCTCCCAGTGTTTTTGAAGGGGAATAGGTGTGAATGTGAAGGCTGGTGCATGAAACGTTCCTGCACTGCTGGGCTGATGAGCCTCTTACATGCAGCTCCACAAAGAACTCATCAGGACAGCAAAATGACAACTAGCAAGGACTCTGCTGCTCAAAAGAAACTAGCACGTACATTCGAGAGACAATGGAGAAAAACAAGGTAGTAATTATCAGGAGGGCGGAACAAACCAGATGTGTTATTGTCTTATAGAAATGAGATCAAATCTTGGGCTCACATTCAGATGCGCTGAGTGGAGAACATGGGAACAGCCTCTTCCTACCACCCTGCTTGTGAATGTTCTTTCTCCCCCTATTTTAAGCTCAAAGGAAACGGCCAGAGGTGCTGGGGACAGGCTGTGCATCCTGGAGTGGTCCAACAGCTGCAGGCTTTGGGTTATGAAGCTGCTGGTAGTGTGTGAGCAAATAACCATCCACAGCATCATCACAGCCCCTCATGTCCGCAAGCACCCGCAGACGCAGCTTTCTAGAGACAAACCTTGAAGCCCAAGGGGTTGTGTACAAATATTCTTTTTGATGTATCATAAAATATGAATGAGGAAAACTCTCCCTCCTAACTCAGCAGTCATCTTTTAGAAGGCAATTGCCTCTTTCAATTGCTCAGCCCCAAGGGAGCTCTCTGTCAAATTCCACAAGGGTCTGGGGGTTTGCCCGGCCTCATTTAAGTGCATGATAGGCTGCTGAAGTGAAGCTGTGAGGCTGCAAAGCCTTGTTTGGGTAAGAGACAGCCTTAGGAGAGACTTTCATCAGGCTGCATGTAACTGCATCTGGGCTTTCCCAGCCAGAAAACACAGCAGCGTGTGAGAAGGAGAGAATTCAAATACGATCAGGGGAAGGCAGAAGGGAAACAGTGGTTTGTGAGAAGGAATGGGAAATCCCATGGCAGGTGTGGTTTGTGCCCTGCTGGTGCTGAGCTGGGTGCCCACCAGGTCTCTAATCCTGATGTGCTCTTTGGACTCCCACCTGTATCCAGAGCACAGGAGGTGCCACAGCTGAGGCCACCTTTCCCATCTGTGCCTAGCTACGTGCCAGCCATCTCTGTTCTTCCTCTCTTCCCCTGCTCCAGATCACAGCGAGTCACAGCTCTGAGACCTTCACATCGTATTGCTGCTGGGCTGCAACATGTGGGTGACATCTGAGGACCACCTGGCATTTGCTGCTCACCAACCTTTGCAGCAGCTTCCCATGTATCTGTGGGTGTCACTCACACTGCCAAGCAGGGCTAACAATCCTTTCCTTCACCTAGGTGCAGGACACCTAAAGGCTGGTCTCTCTCCCATTAGCAGATACAGCACAATGAGAGCATATATGTTATTGTAGCTAAATATAAAGGCTCACAGGGCTGGAGACCAGGCGACATCTGCCTGTTCCAGTGTCTATTCCCTACCTTTGGCAAAAGAACCCCCCAAAATAGGCAAAAGAACCAAACTTGGCCAATGACAAAGAAAGGCCCATTTCTCGTCACCCCACTGTAACATGAATGCACCAGATGACTTCACATCTCCTTCTGCCTCCTAAAACCAAGGCAGAGCTCTGTTTTATTAAGTGATCCATCCCTAAGGATTCTGGAATGAAGACATGTGAACAAGTTGCATTACTGCAGGCAACAGAGAGAGACAGTAAACATCCTCTGGTTTACCACTATAATGCCATGGCAATGCAATCAAGTTGTCTATCATACCAGCTTCTTGACAGCTTCCAAGCTTAGGAGAAGCCCCACTTTAACACGCTAGGATAATTTCTTCTGGGTCCAACTTAGAAGAAACCTAATTTGTTTCCCAAGCAGCTCTGGGTTGCAGCAGATGGCTGATGAGCAACACAGCCAAGAGAGAAAGGCCATCAAGAGTCTCACATGTATCTACTGGAGAAGGTAACTGATCAATTATATATTTAGAAACACACTGGGGAAGAGAGCTGGTGGTGGCCATGTGGCTCTATTCCAACACCTCTGCTCTCTGTCAGAAGAGACATATATATTTATATAAAAATTAATATATATAACATATATATATATTGGAGCATTGTGCACAGTTCTTGTGTCCTCAACTGCTCCAGCAGTCATGGAGCTGTTGGAGCAAGTCCAGAACAGGCCATGAGTGTGATCAGGGGCTGCAGCACCTCCCATATGAAGACAGGCTGAAAACATTGGGGCTGTTCAGCCTGGAGAAGAGAAGCTGCGTGGAGACCTCATAGCAGCCTTCCAGTGTCCGAAGGAGGCTACAAGGATGCTGGGAAGGGCCTCTTCATCAGGGACCGTAGTGATAGGACAAGCAGTGATGGGTTCAAACTGAAACAGGGGAAGTTCAGGTTGGATATCAGGAAGAAGCTCTTCCCTGTGAGGGTGCTGAGGCACAGGGTGCCCAGAGAAGCTGTGGCTGCCCCATTCGTGGCAGTGTTCAAGGCCAGGTTGGACACAGGGGCTTGGAGCAAGCTGCTCTAGTGGAAGGTGTCCCTGCCCATGGCAGAGGTTGGAACTGGATGATCTTATGGTCCTTTCTAACCCAAACCATTCTATGATTCTATGATATACATTAAAACCCCCCTAATAATCCACTTGGTGGGAATTACAGGAATTACTCATGTTCCCATGCAGCACAGCATCCCTCTCATGCACTCAAAGCAAGCCAAGAGGAGTTGCAGCAGCAGCACTGGCTGCTGGGCATATACATTACCAGGCTAGCGATGGGTTTAGGCATAGTCTTCCGTGCTCTGTGGACCTTGACTTCAGCATTAGCAGCGGTGGCTTTTTTAGCATCCATGTCCTTACTGCCCTCCCCGAGCTTGGGTGGCATTGTGGCTTGCATCTGAGAAAAGGAACCCACAGTTCTCCCTTTGCTTGCTCCTCCTGGCAGGGTTTTTGCAGCATGGCCGGTGAGAGAAGCAAAGGTGCTGGTAGTCCTTAGAGGCTGCTCCTGCGCCATCTGCTTGGTTAGAATATATCCATTGCTCCCTGTTACAGAAGTCTGTGTGAAGTCATTAGCTTTCAGATGGTTTTGCTTCCCAGTCTCACCATCTCGTTCAGAAATGCCATTTTCTGCTATCCTATTTAACTTAGTACTGGAGTCCTGCTGGCTCACTTTCGTATTATCCTGAGTGGTTTTAGCTGGGTTTGGGTGGCCACCAGCTTCGCTGTGCTCACAGGAACCGTTGGTTTCACCATCTACTGCCATTTTTGGTTCCCCCGCTTGCTTTTCTGTAGCACTTTCATCTGCAGCCATGGCATTAAACCCTGGAGAAAGAGGGAGGAGGAGGAGGAAGAGAGAAGGAAAAGGGTCACAAGCAGTTTCGAAACTCCAAAGAGAAGGTGCAGCTACTTACAGTGGCTCAGGAAGAACAACCCTTTCCTCCAGGAAGCTGATACACACACATATATATATACACACGCATATATATATATGCAAATCCGTTTAGGTTGTTCACTCACCTACCTGGCTTGCTTGGATCCTCAGTGAAAAGTGGGGGGGTGCCTCAGTTGCAAGCACCACACTCATTCTCACTTGCCTCAGCTGCAGATGTGGCCATTTATTCCTAACTACGGATTTCTCAAGGTAAATATTACCTTTTGCTTTCCCAGTAACTACACTTCCTGGACCATCTGTCAACTCCCTGCACATCAAACAAAACACTGCCCAATCTTGCATTCAGATCTTGGGCAAAGCCCTTCAGAATGCCAGACTGACACAAGAGAAGTCGTGTGAGCTTTGGTGGCTCAGACATAGCTCAGCAGCCAAGTGGCTCTGCCACTACACAGAACACCCCAAGGAGTAACTCCTTGGCAATGCCAGCTCTCCTGGCAAGGTTATCCAGTGGCTCTCTTCCTGGGATGAAGCAGCTCAGAAGCAGGATTCATGGTGTCATCTCAGAGGCAACAGCCAGAGTAAACACAAGGGGAAGCACACAAAGTGTAATTCTAGACTAAGGTAATGACAGGAGTCAAACACCGCAAGAACTTTGCAGGCTCAAAGCTCACACCCAGATAACACAGGAGTGCCCATGCAAAAATGATTTTTTCCCCACTCCTTCCAAACACTTCCATGCTCCCCTCATCAATGAGTTCGCCCCATCTGAGGTTTCAGACTGAGATGAAGAAAACGCAAGCATGAACGCTGTGCACTTAGAATGGTTTAGGTTGGAAAGGGCCTTAAGATCATCTAGTTCCATCTGTGTACTTGCAGAAGGGTTTCCAACATGACAAACCAGCAGCTCCCCAGGCAACCAGGAGTGATAACAATTCACTGGCACACTCAGTGAAACGATTCAATCAACCTGCTGTTAGGGATCCCTTGTGTTTGTTTCCCTTCCAGAGGCCACACAGCTATGAAGAGCATCACAAGTCCCACCAGCAAAAGCCTTGTCAAAGCAGGTAGGCCTGATTACAACCAGCTTGAATCAAAGCAGTTTTCATGTACAGTACACAGAAAGGCCCAGAGTCAAAGTGGAAGACAGCTCTGCAAGCCAGAGTAGCACACTGCTGTCAGCATCTCATTTCATTCCACTCCTGAAGCCCAAACACTCAAGGAAAACAATACCCTGAATGTCTCTGCTGACCTGGCAAAATCTGATGTAAGGCCCAAGTGTGAAGCAGAACCAAGATCCTGGATGCCAGGATGTTAAGTCCAACACACCAGGGCTGACTGTTCAAATGCAAGCTCTGCAGGGCTTTGCTGTATGCCCAAGCACAAGCAGCTCAATGCAAACAGCAAGGAGGAGAAGCAGCGCTATCACCAGAGCAGCCTGTGTTTGCCTCTCACATGGACTTTGCTGGCTCAGAGCCTCTAAAAAGAGCTCCAAAACCTCCTGAAAGAGCTCACCAGTGCCCACTGGAGCATACACAGGCGGCAGAGGCAGAAACCTCTCCTCCAGCAGGCAGTAACTAAGTGGTTCTTCAAGCAGGATTCAAGGTCATCACCTCCATCTGCTGCCCTCTCACACCACCCAGACCACCTTCTGTGTACTGAAAGCTCTGATAAGCCACACAAGGGTTTGTTTCAGAGAGCAGTGACACCTGGAGAAGATAAAGTGCTGGGTTTTCACTGTTATTTAACTACTTGAAAAGTCCTGAGCAGAGGGAGCCAAGAGTTGTGCCCTTATTCTTTCAATCCTTGTTTCTCTTTGTGCATTTGCTGTCTTTAAAAGACTCTGCTATTGCCATTTAAACAATTATTTCGGCCAAGTCAGTGCCAGAATAGAACAACAAATGAGCTCTCTAACCACAGATGGAGGTTTCCAGAGCTCAGCACCAGGCCCCTGTCCAAATTCAGTCTTCAATATGTGTTGATTTAAACACTGCACACTCCCACCAGTGCGGTCAAATGACTTCAGTGGCTGACTATTAGATAAAGAGAATAAGCAGAGGGCAAGAATTGCTTTACCTGCCATGAAGGCAACCAAAACAAGGCGCATTAGAGCACTGCCCTAAGGGAAAGAGTAACTGTGCTAGTCCAGAAAAATCTGTGAAGCCGAAATGAAAATCCCACGTACAGCTCCCACACATGCTCTTATGAAGTGTGCAAAGCACAGTGTGGCTGCGGAAGCACCATCAGTCTCTTATGAACTGGCACCAGACCCCCAGATCCGCATGATTAGAGGCTTGCCTAAATAAAGATATAAAATTTCAACGTCCCTAAAGCAGCAGCGAACTGGAGAACTTGACAGCAGTCATTAGGGGATGGGTTTGATCTGACAGAATTGCGCACCCACTCTGCCCTGCTGTAAAGGGCTGCTCATGTTGCTGGGCAAAATGAGGTCCAAGGGCTTTCACCTCCATAGAATCTCAGAATGTTTTGCGTTGGAAGGGACCTTAAAGCTCCTCCAGCCCCAACCCCTGCCACGCGCAGGGACACCTTCCACTGGAGCAGCTTGCTCCAAGCCCCTGTGTCCAACCTGCCCTTGAACACTGCCACAGATGGGGCAGCCACAGCTTCTCTGGGCACCCTGTGCCAGCGCCTCAGCACCCTCACAGGGAACAGCTTCTGCCTCAGATCTAATCTGAACTTTTCCTGTTTCAGTTTGAACCCATTCCCCCTTGTCCTATCACTACAGCTGTGATGAAGAGTCCCTCTCCACCATCCTTGTAGGGCCCCTTCAGGTACATCCCATTAAAGAGACCCCCACAAAGAACTAGTTTAGATCAGGAGCTACGTTACTTAGTAAGATGTGGTAGCCCAAGTAAAGGAGTCTGGGTTTCACAACCAAAATCTTTAGTCTGGTAACAGCAGAACAGGAGTTGCACCCCCAGGCTAGGCTGCTGCTCCTCTTGCCAGGATGCTCTGCCTCTTAACACATGCTCCATCCTTGTGGAGTGGGACAGGTCTGCAAGTCTGACCACTTTCAACAAATCTTAGACAGATGAAGTGCACGTTTACAACCAGTGCTGAACAGACACAATCCAACAGATATTTACTCTTTTGCTGAAATATGGCCTACAGATGGAGACAGGAACACAAACTAGAGACAGCACGAACCTCACAATGGAGAAATACTGACTACAACAGCCTACAGAAGCTCTTCAACCACACCAGACAGCTAAAGCCTCCTGCCATGACCTGCTTATCTCCCCTTCTTCATGATTAAACAAGATGAATTACTGCAAACCTGCCCAGATCTTCATTTCAAAGACACCTCACAGCAGTGAGTTCTCCTCTGGTCAACAGCTTTTCTGCTCTTGTGCTGCAAATGCAAGTGAATAAAAACCATAATCATTTCTCCAGAACTTTACAACTTGACAGCATTCCTTCCTTCCAAGCAGACCAAAACTACCTCTCCTCAGTATTCTCTTCTCTCCAACTCACTCACCGTTCTTTAGTCTACAACCATTCGTTCCTTAATTACAACATGGAAGGTAGAAAGACAGAGCCTCTGTCCATGGAAGAGTAACTTCTTTTACTAGAAGCATCTTAGCATTTTCAGAACTCCCTTATGCATCCCCTACATCACATGCAGCAGGAAAACCTTGTCACATTGCCCACAATGCTGCCTGCATCCCAATCCAAGCATTTGGGATTAATCTGGGACGGGTAACTTGCCCAAGAGATTTATTTTCTGTTATGGTGCCCATCCTCATGTCTGAAATTGACAGAATCATCAAGTTGCTCGTGTTGGAAGGGACCTTAAAGCTCATCCAGTTCCAACCCTGCCACGGGCAGGGACACCTTCCACTAGAGCAGCTTGCTCCAAGCCCCTGTGTCCATCCTGGCCTTGGCATCCAACCTGGATACCAAGATGAAAGAAACTTCACCAAAGGTTTATCTCTTAGGAGCTGGCTGTATTTTAGTAGCACAAGGAATTTAAGACTCAGGAAATGCTGCAGCTCCACAGCCACTGAGACTCCACATGGCAAAGAACAATCAGTAATATATTCAAATCACTTCTCAGAATTAACAACTCACTGGAGTGACACAGAGTTTCCAGCCCTTCCACCCTTCCCCAGGCTCAAGCAGACCCTGTGCACGAGTTTCAGGCTTCAGCTTTCTTCTCAATCTCAGTATCTTCTCAGTATCACCGTCATTCAAAACTGAATTGAAATCCCCATGAAGGGAACAAAATCATACAGAAGTAAGGGAGAAGCCAAGTCAGACAGGATGAGGCCACCTCACCTCATTTTAGGTGTCCAAAAGGTATCTCAAACTCCAGGGTGCCCCTAAGCCACCATCACAATCAAGAAGATAACAGCTCAGATAAGCACAGTCTGACTTTAGGCTCCTATCATTGGCTAAGCTACCCACTGCCTGGACGTGCCTATCATGTGCAAGCAGAAACGAGCTGGACCAGTTCAGAGTTAGAATAGTAACTTCAAATAAACCCCTAAATTAGGCAAAATGAAACCCACCTCTGCTCTGCCAGCCCAGACTCCTGCAATGAGGGCTCCTCTCCACTGCTTCCAGCCCTACCGGCAGAGCCAGGCCTGGCTCTGGTCCTGCCCTGGAGCTGGCCAGAGCTGGGTTCAGCCTGCCAAAGCCTGCCTGTGGGCAGAGCCTCTCTAGCAGACATGCCACAGTCTCACCAGCCATCCCTGCTGTAGCCAAAGGGAACCCAATCACCGCTGCAGAGACCAAAGGGGATGAGCAGCCACTTTCCACGTGCAGGCCGTCAGATGGATGAGCTCAAAACTCTCTACTACTTTGAGTATG
Organism: Psittacus erithacus; assembly: GCA_009867235.2. Taxonomy (NCBI): domain Eukaryota; kingdom Metazoa; phylum Chordata; class Aves; order Psittaciformes; family Psittacidae; genus Psittacus; species Psittacus erithacus. The sequence continues at coordinate 12,114 of WYDI02001773.1, forward strand.
CAGTGAAAACAAAGTCTGAAATATAGATTTTTAAGTTCAGATCTCACTCCTCAGTGAGACAAAATTAGAGTAATATGCAAGCATTACAAGCCAAACTGCAATCATTGCTGGGTCTGAGGGGAAAAGAACAAGAAGACAAACAGAAAGGAAAAGAATATCCTAGAAGTAAAGACACTATTAAAACATGGAATTTTCCTAGGTTTTGCTGAACATCTTCGTGCTGAGCACTGGTAGAGATACAACCTGAAACAGACAAACAACAAGGGCTTGCAGGGCATTTTCTCTGTCCCCAGCAATTTCCTGTGCACCCAGCACAGGGCCATGAAGAAACATCCACCTCTGAACTAAGCAAAGACTGAGCTTATATAAAAGTGTATGAAGTGCAGTACAAGTACTGCAAACATTTCCATATATCACACCTCACAGGTGTTTTAACTTAAGCACTTTGCAGATCATCTTTTAAAACACCACAGGTACCACGGTCTTTTTATCCAATAACCAATTGTCCTGCTGGATCAACTCCGACAAGGGAGAAATGCACCTGGTTGCAACCACTGTCTTACAGCAGCGCCCTCCCCTTCCTCCTCAAAGTAAAAAAATACATAAACATGCAAAGCAGAGAGAAGTCCAGCTGACATCAAAAGGATGCTGAAGAGATGGGGGCTGGCTAGGGAGAACTGGTGGCTGGAGATCCTGCACCCACTGGGAAGGAAAGCAGCACCTCTACTACTGAAGCCAAAAAGTGGAGCATTTTGAAGTCAGGAAATGAAGAGAAACATGTTTTCAGGGCAAAGTTCATCTCTGGGGTGTGTCCAGCTGTGGGGCAGCAGCACAAGAGGGACATGGAACTGTCCGAACGAGTCCAGAGGAGGCCACGGAGATGCTGCGAGGGCTGGAGCAGCTCTGCTCTGGAGCCAGGCTGAGAGAGCTGGGC
>WYDI02001775.1:0-55454 GCA_009867235.2 Psittacus erithacus
CAGCTGGACATTGAGCCATTGACCACAACTCTTTGTGTGCGGCCATCCAGCCAGTTCTTTATCCACCGAGTGGTCCATCTATCAAATTGATGTATCTCCAATTTAGAGACAAGGATGTCATGCGGGACAGTGTCAAACGCTTTGCACAAGTCCAGGTAAATGACATCAACTGCTCTTCTTCAAGTAAGTTCCACTTGCCAGCAATTTAACAGTTACTGATCTCTTTTTATCATTAAAATTAGTGGATCTTTAAACCTGCAACTTTTAGAGATGTATTAGGAGTGATATATTCTCCCCCAGAGTCAGCAAAGACAATGACCAAGAACCCTTGCCATGCAGCCTTAAAGGAATTTTCCTTAGGGTTTGAAAGTTCGCTGTCTAGTGACAGTTTTTTGGATTCATTAACCAATTTTTAATACAGTTAACATGAGCTACAACAAATCTCCTTAGGAAAGAATCAATTTGATTAAAAGATAGTATCATTAGGATCAAGTTCAAGTGAATCACCCTATAATTAACCTGTGTCCTGATCGTTTTTTTCTATATGCTGGCAAATCATCTCATTATTCTCAATCCCTTTAGACTTGGGTTATTTCAATGTTTGTCTAGAAACAAAAGAGGTCACCAAAAAGTCCCTTAGACCGAAGTGCAAAAACAATTAAATGAGATTTTCCTTCTAGAATAGGTTCTGCCAAATTCTGAAGTGTTTTTAGACACCATTTAACATAATCCAAATATAGACACAACAAAGTACTGAAGTATCAGCGTAATATATTACATCATCTAAAAAAAGCAAAGTCAAAACGACTGTAGAATATTTCTGCATTGTAGATGTAGCCTTGGCATTGAGCCACATCCTGTTCTTCTCTATGACAGCTACAATTTCGTCTAATAAACAACAAATAGTGGGCAAGACTTACACCTTCAGACTATCATTTTATCTAAAATGATACTATTAGATAAAAAACTATAACTCACAGATACTTTCATCAGAATTGGTCATACCAACACCCTGTATTTCATATTAAAAAAACCTGTGACATAGTTTCTTGCCTATTTGACTGCAAGAGCTTGTGAAGCAGGAAACATAGTCCAGACAAAATACACACTTTGTCTGGCAATTTCCTTTGATATTGTCTCCTTAAATAATTTGTCAACACTTAGGTTTAGTTTAGTCTAAAAATCAAATCTCAGACATTAAAAATAGATTATCAATGACATCTAAAATTTGATTTTCCAGGGATTGTAAAAACATCACTAATTTATATCCAAATCATATCCAGCTGGTTACCATCTTTAATTCTGCAGATTTACAGACAGATTTAGAATCATAGAACAGTTAGGATTGGAAACGACTTTAAGATCATCCAGTTCCAACCCCCCTGCCATGGGCAGGGACACCTCACACTAAACCATGTCACCCAAGGCTCTGTCCAACCTGGCCTTGAACACCACCAGGGATGAAGCATTCACAACTTCCTTGGGCAACCGGAGCCAGTGCTGCACGATCCTCACAGTAAAGAACTTCTTTCTTACATCCGATCTAAACTTTCTCTGTTTCAGTTTGAACCCGTTACCCCTTGTCCTATCACTAGTCACTAATGAAGAGTCGCTCCCCAGCATCCTTATAGCTGCCCTTCAGATACTGGAAGGGTGCTATGAGGTGTCCACACAGCCTTCCCTTACATTTGGGCTATTTAAGCTTAAAATTAGGTGCATTCAACATCAACAGTAACTTGGTCAACTGGAAAAAATATTTCAGCTAAAAACTTGTAAAAATAAAATACTGTGATATGCAGAGATTCTACGCTGTTTCTGAGCATCACTTGCAAAAAGCTGCTCCCTTCATGCTCCACTCACAAGAGAGAGCCAGTGCGGGGTGGGGGAGGAAGTAAAAACCAAACTATAAACTAGGCACTAAATCATAAAATGCAATAAGAAGTTTATTGGACCACACCTCTCCTCTAAGATGAGATCACACATACTCGTGTGTCTTACGACCTTTTTGGAACTTCCAGAGACATATGCTGTTCCCAGTCTATTGCAGAGTTTCGCTAGCCACACTGCATCAATCTCCATCAGTAAAAACATACGGTTATTAGGTTTGTGGTGTTTCAAAAGACCTCAAGCAGCAGCACATACTCTTGTTATTAAATTAGCTTTGATTTTTTTGACCTTTCCTCGTAGGTCTTGGATGCAGTGTCCTGATCATCAGTACTACTGTCTTCTAGAGTCTCCAACTTGGTAAAGTAACTTAGATTTGTGCTTACGTATTAAGTGCACGGCTCCAAACCTGACACAATGAGCTTGTTGACTTCATTTTTACCCTAAGTTGAGCAGAGGGATTTACACAGTGTTTTATGACAATGCTTCCATTTATTTATCCTGCTGTGATGTTACATTTTTAGAACATTTTTCTGTGTATGATACTGTTGTCTTAAGGTCAGCTCTTAACTCTCAATCTTTTACTTCAGAACTCCAGGCACTCCTTATTCTGTATTTGCCTTTTTTCTTTAATTTAAAAGCAGTATTTTAAACTTTCCCTTAATGACTTGTACCCCATTGCTCATAGATCATTCTAATTTGTTGGTTCATGTTAAATTCTAATCCAATCTTCCAATGTCCCTGCAGTCTCGTAGCTGGCACCATTTTTCATTGCAGCAAACATGCAAGTCAATGGATACATTAGTAACCTCTTTTTTTAAGAAGGAAAAAGACATGAAAGATTGCTGTTTGTGTGGCTGCATCAGAGCCAACTTATATAGAAAGCACTTTTAAAAAAGAATACATTTCAGAAAGCCAGCCTAGCAGTAAGCCAGCTTTTAAACAAGAATCCAAGCTAAATGACTACCAGAATAAAACAGCAAACTGAAGCCGAATGTGAGAGCAAGAAACAGATTTTGTTGATCCTCAGATGTGGGGGAAAGTAGTAAGCAAGAAACATAGTAGGTACTCCAGAACACAGAAGGATGGTTAATGGATAATGATAAAAAGGACAGAACTAAATCAGCAACATACCTTCTGAAAAGGTATTTTCCTTTTCCATCAGGAATCATATGTTTACCTATTTAGATACGTAGAAACAAAACTCTTATCCAAGATCTCAGATGCCCCTACAATAAACCTTAAAACTCACAATATAAAGGCTTTTTGAAGAGATAAGTTTATCATCAAGTCTATCTCAGACAAATGTAACTTGCAGTATATTCAAGAAAGAAGAAAGCAGTTTAGAATGTAATTGTTGATCTTTCTTTTTTAATAAACTACAAAACTGCAGTCCATAGATGGAACGTATTAGACCAAGAGTGAAATATGAGTAGGGATTAAAAAAAAAGGTATAGACTACCATAGGAATGTTTTAACATGTCAGAAGTATCAAGCAAAATATTAAATAGGTAAATGGAATAAATAGTTTTTCCCAACCAGACTCTGACAGCAGAAAATAGTTCTGAACATAGTTTGTTATGCAATCTGACAGGAAGCAGGAATCCAACACAATCCACAGACTGCACAACAAAGTAATAAAGGCATCACCTCCTCTCTATTACCAACCTATGAGCACTACCTAGATCTTACCTAGATAGGCTCCAATCACCTTACCTCCACTGCTCAATCTCCTTTAGGAGTAGAGCAATGCATACAAAACCACTGGCTTAACTACTGCTCCAGACACTGCAGTTTAGCCTCTGCACAAATCCTCTTAATGATCCTCCTGCACAAATTGAACAGAAAAGGCAAAAACAGGCTTCATGCAGTTCTTAACCATTGTGATCTGCCCTTGCTAAAGGAAGGACTGCATCTCTACAACAGATGCAACCATCACCACAGCTTACAGACAAATCAAGGTAGTGTGAACACAGTACAAAATGAAGTATAAACACCAAGTATAAACAAGCATATATGCATGCATCCAGGCTCACAGCTCAATTACCCAATTCTGGTAAGAAGTGAGGTTTAGACAAGTCATGCAAGTTCTTCATACATACTTATTCATTTCCAGGGCCTGAAGCACACAGGTATTTCACATGGGGCTTGGAAGAGGGTGGATAGGAAGACTATTACAGATTTTCTAGTTATGCTAAATTTTTTTCCCTCTGAATCACTGTTTATATTCTGTATCAACAGGTTGCCCCTACTAACAGCAAGGGCTGGGAGGGCTGTGGCAAGATTAGCCAGTTCTAGTCTATAACTCTCACAGAAACCAAGTCTGTTCTTCTCCAAAGCCAAATCATCTATTTCCAGTCTAACACTGCGATAACACAAGTGTTAACCACAAACTGATGTACAGATCCACTGTCTGGCTGCTGCCTGGCTGCTGTTCCCCCACTCTTTGCTCCTGCCTTCAAATTCTCATTTCTTCCTTTGCACCACTTTAACACTTTTCTGCACACTTAGCTGATCCAATCCACAAACCAAGAAACAAAACTAACCACCTTTTTGTTGGGTTTGTGAGATAAAACAGCTAACTGGTTTCAGCAGGAGTCAGATATGAGAGAGAACAGGAGTTCAGAAAATGGAAACAACCCCTTTCAGTAGCAGTAGGCAGTTACAAAAGCCAACCCAGTTTAAAGAAAACTAAGTGGAAACTGAATGTTTGGAAAGCTACCACCTTTACTCTTTGTTTCATCCTGGCCAGGAAGTCCTCAGCACACCACCTGAAATCCCACTCTCATTTTTTTATATTAAACTATTCATTAAATTCTTAAGCTGCAAAAGTACATCAAGAGTTGTAACTGTATAAATAAGTCATAATAGTTGAGAGTACTTTAGGTGTCTACAACTTGACAACCATCACTGCAGTTAGGTGAACAGTAAAACCATCTCATCTGCAACAAATTTGCTTGAGCTGTTAGTCTAATTCAAGAAACTTTCACAACCTTCTTATCTTTAGCACAACTAATAGTACTGATCCTGACAGTCTTTTCTACAGTTGCATCTAAAAAGAACAACTTCATAACATGCTTGATTTCCATGTTCACATCTGAGTTTATGTTTCAGTGAAGTTCTCTTCAATTCTTTAATCAACTTCTCAAAAAAGAAGAAAGTTTCTATTCTTCTAAGGTTTATTTTTTATGATACATTTATTTATTTGAGTATTATGGTACTTGTTTAGACCTTCAAAAACATAAGAATCTGCAGTATTAAGGTTTTAATACTCATCACCATTTGAGAAAATCTAGCACTGGATCTAGAATATCCCAGAGCACACAATAGTTTACAGCCATAACAGCTTAGTTACTTATAACTCTCAGATAAACTTCATAGAATAAGGCCTGTGCCCAACTTCTACAGTACTTGTGATCTCTAAGAAATACATGTACTATTTGCCATACAGATGAAAGGGCCCAAAATACTGCCAAAGAATAAGGGCTTTGTACGTAAGACAGAGGATACATAATGAATCTATCAAAGAATTTCTCTTTTTAGAGGTGAGAAGCAAAGAGAAGAAGGGAGAGAAAGGGGCATAAGGAGAAAAGAAAGATGAAATAGGTGTCTGACCCAATTTTGTCAGTGATCTGGCATAAAAGCAAAAGACCTGACCTCTCTTTTGCAAAGTTTGCTTCTTCCAGCAGACAAAGATTTATCAACAGAAGGGCAGTTTTCAGTTGCTGTTTAAGTAGCACAGGTCTTCATCTAGTTTGTGCACATCTAGTTTTTGTCTGAGTGGAGGCAACATCACGGAGGAAAAGAAGTACTTACTTACCAGCAATAGTTATTGTTCAAATTAGTGCTTTCGGGGACTCTTCTTCCTCACTTTCATTTTGAAGCCTAGGTAATTCTCTGAAAGTAGAAGAGGAAAAGAGGATCATTAATTTTTACCCTTTTTTTACTTTGATCTGTGTTTTCATCTTTTGACAATTACATGCAGCTTTCAAGAGATGCATGCAAACACTCATAAAAAGAGAAGAATTTTATCATTTATGATTAGATGACTTGTAGCAAAACTCTTATGAAAGCAGAAATTTATACATATAAACAACCTCTATTTATACTGAGGTCCAAAAAAACCAGAAACTGTTTGCTTCATTGCCAAAAAAAACCCAACAAAGGTTAAGTATAGACCCCCAAGGCATCAGTGAAGCAAATTAAGAAAGCGAGAGCGGAAAAAAGCAGTGGATTCATCCTTGGGATATATATAGCCAGGCTTTAGGACAAAAAAAAACACTGAGAAAAATAAGATCCTAAAACCAGATGCCCAAAATTAAAACAGTAAACTCCTCAAACTGAAATAGCTGCCACATGGAAAAGAACAGGCTCTGCCTTTAAAACAGATGTAAGCAAATGTTGTTTTGTCCCACTTGTTTATGTTTATACATAAAAAGCTTAGTAGATCATAACACAGTAGGTAGTTTTAAACAAAATCTTACTTTTAGGTTATCAAGGCATGGAGTTACTACATCGTTTTATAACAGTGGTCTCGCTAATTCAGAATGGCTGCATGCCACTGAACTAAGTACCCATTCTTGGCCATGTAACAGAAAAGCAATCAAAGCTGCACCTTTCAGACTCTGCAACAGCAATAAATTGGATGTTGAAAAAGCTAATTTGTGAACCTGACTTCAAGGAAAGGGATAAAACTCGGGAAGAAAAATAAATAGGAAACCAATTAGCGCAACAATAGTACCAGGAATGGGAGTGAAGAGAAAATGATAATGCATCAGATAATTGTCTTTTACTACAATAAGAATTCTGCCAAAAGAGAAACTTCATCAGCTGCACTGTGAAATGAACAAGGTGAACTGGCAACTCTAAAAATCTCAAAAGCAACAGAAGCGACAAAAATAAATAAATAAAGACTGAATTTGTTATTTTCTTTTCCATGTAATAAATTATTCAAAATAATCAGCACCTACAAGGTCAGAGCCCATGAACTTTCAAAAATGGAATGCCTGGAGGAAAGAGTGAGATAGCCTGTTTTCAATTCCATTTGAGATTGATAGCTTGGTTATACATCAGCTAAGGCGGCACTCAATAAAAAGGATATAGCCTTTCCTGTGATAAAGGATTTCAGAAATCCAAACAAAAAAGAAAAAATACAGCACTGTTACCCCATGTATAAAAAGTAACAACAAAGTTTTAGCTGTTCAAAAAATCTAAACTAGTTATTTTATTGTACCTTTCATAAAATCCATTACACTACCCATTTCACAGAAACGGGGTGATGAAAGTACCAGCTGAAGGTGAGTAAGGAGACCAAGCAAAACTGAATATGCAGCCCACCTTTTCCAAGAGCTAGGCCTACAGTGAACCTATTAAAGCACAGACTGGAATGATGTGTACTTTTAATTTTATATGAAGCATTATGCTCTATCATCTTACAAGTTCATATTTAACTCCTATCACAGGTAGAAAACAGCATATTAAGTGAGCCACAGGTATGGAAAAATAGTTTTAGACAGGTTGGCTCACAGTAAACATGAAGTAGACATGTTTGTATTTCATGTAATGAAAAGAACTACTACTAAATTTACACGTTGATTTAGCTTGAGGCAACAGCACTACAGGCAGCACTGAAAAGCCAGAGTCCTACCAGACTGGATAATTCACCCTGCCCCACAAAAAGCTCCCCAAAATTTCACACTTAGTTAACCCAAAGTATATAAAAACACACACACAACAATAGAAAGAAAGCATGATAATTTGGGTCTTCTTTCCCCACACTAACATACCATCAGAGTGGAGCAGCTACTTAACAGTCGTTGACAAAGTAGAGGGGGAAATAAACAAAGCTCCAATGGAGTTTCTACCTCTGCTCCAGGAAAATTTGTCCACAACACAAATGATTAACAAAAATAATAATCATTACAAAACAATGAAGTATATTGAGTTAGTTTAACATAAAACAATCCAGCCAAGCCTGGCCAAGTCATTCTGAAGTTCCATTTAACAGATGCTACCTGTATGACAATGAAATATTAATCTGAGTTCCAGTTGGTTGTTTTGCAACCAATTATGCACTGGTTTTAGAATGTTTTCCATAGTCTGTTCAGAGTAACTCACAAAGAAGGTACGAATACTGTACTGAAATCAAGATGCAGACAACCAGTAATTTCTCTTTTCCATCCCTACACCTATTACTAAGAGGAAAGAAATAAAGCCCTTTAAGATCACAACTAATGTAAAGTGACTGTCTATACAATCAACGTACTCCAAGTCATTCAACTGCCAAAAAGTTTACAATTCTCCAGCCTAATATTGTTAATATATCCTTGAAAATGGAATTCTATTTAAAAACACAACTATTTAAAAAAACCTTTGCATTTGTTTTTCAGTCCCCTCAACAGTGTTTACAAATATCACTAACGAGACAACGGTGCCTTCCAGGGAAGTCTGCCCCTACTGCAGTGATCTTTTTGGAGATGAAGGTCATGAAGTAACTTTGCAGATAGGAAATTTTAGTTATATGCCAAATCCTGATGTTGAAATGCTGCATATACACAGGACTAGTCATTACCTTTTATTTGTAGAAAAATTTATCTATTTATTAAAATATATCCTTATAAAGGGCTCAATATCACCTGGTCTGTTTAATCCAATCTCCTCCATTACACAAACCCATTCAAAACAAAGTCCAAACACATTTCATCAACACTTTCAATGTAAGTTGAGTTTTACAAAGATGCAAAACTTGACTGTACAACAGCAAGAGAACAGAATTCAAGGGTGCCAGCCACACTGTAAGTGCCTGCAACTACAGAAGAGTAAGATGAAAATGTCTACATAACCTCAGGAATATGGCTGGAGGATATGACACACTTCCCCATTTCACTGCAGCAAACTGATTTAACTTTGTGCAGACGCTAGACCCATATGGCAGCACATACATGCATACAGCACATGATTACCTTCCTAATGCCACAGGAAGAATTAGACGCCTTGCTCAAAATCCCACCTTTAGTCAATGGCAAATCGCCTGTGCTTCTGAAGATAAACTATGCACCAAGAAGATACAGTAAGTAAATAAAGATTCCCTTCTGATCTCTACATAGTACAAGTGATAGTCATGAAAAACAGAATCTGTAAAATTGGAAACTTTCTGAAAAACAACAATCAAATGTTTTCTTGGCTGCTTTATCCCCTCTCTCAGAGATTTCTGTCATTCCATCACTGAGAAATCTCATATGCCTTATTTTTATACGTCTCATCTTTAACTTTTGATTCCACGATCAACCTTATTATCTTACATGGCCTTTTTCCATAAACATATAAAATATCTTGAACCACCGAGTTTCTCTCTCCATTACTGATTTTGTAAAACTAGACCTCACCCTCTCATTTTCAAACGAGATTTGTTATCACGTTTACCCCTCAGATGTATTTATTTTCAGTTGTTTCTCTCCCATATATGCACTCACACCCAAAAAAGACTATTCTTATTTCTCCCTAGGCTTTACTTGTGGAGTTCTTTCATTCTCCTTTAAAAAGGCAAGTTCAGCTTCAGCATAATCACGCTAACGGTCCCTTCATTTCCAAATGGCTCCATCTTTTTTGAGTGTAACTGTCATCAGAGCTATGTACCATCCTAAATGTAAATCAACCAATGCTTTATTGGCTGGTCTTAACAGTCTTTTTTAAAAGCTAGAAACCAGCTGGTGTGTCTTAGACTCATGTTACTCTCTCAAACCCATATCATCTGTCAAGAAAACAGATCAGAATCATGCAACAGTCTACCTTTGATGTAACTGTTTTATACCAGCCTAGTTATACCACGAGTTCTCATCAGCACTCACGTATATGAATTGTCAATTATTTTTTTAATTAAACTTAAATCATTTCCTAATACTCCAAACACCTACATCGTCCTCTGAGTATGATAATCCTGCCCTCTCTAGTATCAGCAATTTCAGAAGCACACAGACCAGCTCTTCAGCAAAGTCACATGCTTATTTCAGCACTGGCTCTAAGGTTTCCACTAGCTGGCAGAGAAGTGACTGAACCTATGTTAAGGAAAATATTATGAGAAAATAATTTAAACAACAAAACCACTTCAAACAACCAACAAATTTGGCTACATTGTTACACTGAATGGTTTTTCACGTCTAGCAAAGAAAAACAAATGAAAAATCACTCCTTCTGTAAGCCAAGGGAAGCTCAGAACACCTGTTTTCCACTTTTAAGACAAGATAGAATGTGGTTTTCTAATGAAGAAACAGTTAACCTAGCTTAAAAATTGAGTTTCATCTCCATTATATCCATCAATTCATATATCTAGCATCATGGTTAGTTGGTGATACTAAGCAAGTTTCCTTAACAAATACAGAAAAAACAAACATCCCAGGGAAAGGTAACCTTTTTAATACATATATTTTAAAACATATAGATATGATTATCTGATTATATGATAAATATATGATTACATTTATAACCATAAATATATATAAAAGATCTTATATAAAGATATATATAAAGATCATCTTCTTTAGGTGAAGATCCCTTACTGCTAAGAGTTAAAGAAAAGCTGGCATATACTCAATACATAATATGCAAGGATCAAAGCCAAATCATCTAACTTCTACTGCGCACAGAAGAAAGGCTCTCAGGAATTAGCTGGTTTGCAGTGAAATGCACAGGATTCTTTCTGCAGTTCAATTTTGTAGAGACGGTTCCCCTTCAAACAAGCTTTGCCCACCACAGGTTTGAGAAGAATGTACAATTGTTCAATGAAATTCTACTTTAATCAAACAAGATACAGATTCAGAAGCATTATTTCTCAAAATTCCTCAAAACAAGCCCAAAAGAGATTTTCTCATGCTTATTTTTCTTCATCAGGTAGGACTTTGCCACTTTGACCTCATTCTAAAAGTACACCGGTTTCAATAGCACAAGTAACAATTAGAAGCAAAACTCAGTACCGTTAACCTTACCAGAACAAAAACATAAACCAGTTACTATAAAGTGTAAAGTCCCTTCATGATACTGAAATTCTCACACATAATGGGCACATTAAAGGGCCAGACTAAGAATTAAATTATTAAATAACATCTAAACACATTTTTAACCTATTCGCTTGACAGGAGGTAGGTCACCCAGAATGTAATAAACCAACGTGACACTGCAGTTCTCAAGTTCTTCCCTACTCCCCTCCTTCAAGACACACTGGCCCAACCAGATGACTCATTTTTCCCTTTTGCTTAAGAAACACATGACCCTAGCTGACACATCCCCATATTCCCAGAAGACAGGTCACTATTGTTCAGTGTCCCCAGCCTCATGTTTTTCACTTCACAAAGTTTCAAATACGTTGCAAGGACACTGCTAACACAGTACACACTTGGATGTGTAGAGCAAACTTGGGGGAAATTTGGGAAAACACTGCAAGCACTGCACCTCTCAGCTCTCTTAAATGCAGGAAAACGTTATGTTTCTTTTCCCCAGAGTTCCACTGCTTCTCAGCCATGTGAAGTGCCATCTGTGCTTCCCAGCCTGGCAAGTCAAAAATCTGCTGTCATTCATATCACCAGTGAGCAAATTAAAGGCAAAGACTGTCCTCTAATAAAATAACAAGACTTACAAATGGCAATACAGATCACAGCTCCAAAGTGATGAATGGCAAGTGTGATTAGTCAAAAGGTCACAGGAAGAAAAAGATGGCAAACAGCAGACCATCTTCAGAGCTTGCTTGATCTCAGTAAACTAACAGAGATCAATATAAAAACTACAAGGAATAAAACAAGAGTAGCTGGAAATCTCAGAAAGCAAACAAAAATATGACTTAACTGACACAACACGTTTAGTGTTATTTACTCGGATACTACATAGAGGGTATACCTGGCTCAGGAAGGACAGATACAGATGGTAGAGCAGGAAATCTTGAGTATGTAAGGTTTGTATACCTATTCTGAGATCCAGGATGCAACAGTAGCCAAACACTGCATAAAATTAAAATGAGAAAGTTACAGTGCAAAGGAAAGTGTAGATATCCTATAAATTACCAACAAGAAAATTCAAGTGGATGAGGGTCTGGAGGGACTGATGAGAGAGGCTGGTTGTTTATTTTTGGTTCTTTTGGTTTGGGTTATGAGTTGTGGGGTTTTTCCTACACAGCCAGCAGAATCATTCAAAGCACAAGATTTAATACGCTTTGATGCATATTAACGATGCGCATTAATGATGCACAGGATAGGCCTTTCAGGAAGCAGTTCACAGATATAACTGAGTTAACCTGCAGTTAGTAACTGGCTTGACTATTGGCACTACAAAAGTTAACTTAGAACATCATACATATCTAATACATATAATCACACATATACTAATGCCTGAAACTTTCCCAGACACTGAAATGCAATCATCATGTTAGAATAAGCTCTAAACTACTTTTGATAAAGGCCAACCACACTCTTCCAGCCTCTGAGAACAGTCCGAGGGTTATCACATGAGTCTGGAAAACTTTGAATGGCACTGTGCATGCAGCTACCTCTGTTGAAGGCTGAATGATCAACAGAAAGGAAAATGTCAGCTGTCCTCAATACCAGACAATGGTCCACTTCACTAGCACTGATGCAGCCAAAAGGGATTTGAACTCAAACCATCTTAAGGAAACAAAAACTAAGTGCAGATAAAGTCTGGCAAAGTATACAAAACTAAGAAAAGGGGAAAGTAGTAACCGTCTTTAGAAACTTAACCAAAAGAATGAGGTCATTTAGAGACAAGGAGATCACACAGAGAGAACTCTTTAAAGAGAGTCAGGCTACTGGAAAAAAGCTTGAAAAAAGCTGACAGGAAAGCCCAGTTAAGAATGTTGTTAAGTGAGAATATAGACAACATGAAGAAGAAATAAAGGCTGAAATGCTGGCAAAACTTATTCTCTTGAAATAATGTTAAGAAACTCAACAGGAAACAAACCTGTTTGAATCTGAGGAAGGAAATTGTTTGTGCTGTACAGCTTCATGATTATTTGCTATGGGTTACAGCAATTAGTTCAAAAGAGAAAGCCTATCCTATCCAAAGACAAGGCTATGAATACAATGTCTGACGGCCCCAGTGAAAGAAGATCTAAATCAGCAGGCTTCACAGAAGAGAGACAGTATCATGCATGTCACTGAAAAACAACTGATGTTGAAAACACAACAAAAAAGGAACATGGCTGTAAGCCAAAACAAAAAGTACTTTGTTTCTAGTACAAATTTACATTAGAAAGCTAGAAGACCTTCCTAGTAATTATGAGGGATCATTTTAAACTGCGGGATTTAATTCAGCCTATCAAACTTCAGATATAAAAGAGATAAAGGATTTTAAAATACATAACTTACTACCCACTACGCATACCCGCTAACCCTACAAATACAATTACTCAGTCCTTTAGAGTCAGCAAAATTTATATTGAAAGAAAAGTGAACATACAAGAGAAATACCAACACCAACAGAATTACTAAGAACCCGGTATGTATTAATTGAAGCAATTCATGTAGCAGCAGATTAAAAGAAAGAAACAGCATCTTCTATTGTGCCTTTGATGCTTACCCTGTTCCTTCCTCTCTCTGTTTTCCCTTCCTTCTTGAAAAGGTAAGTTCTCCAAACCTGCTCACAGTGAGCACACAGTTTGATATTGCTATGGAAATTATACTAGGAATTCAAACATAATTTCATCTTTCATTCTAAGCTTTTCCAAACAAGAACCAGTAAAATTCATAGCACTTTATTGCAAAGTCTATCCTCAAAACAGCTTGAGTGACTCTGCTTTTATTAACTGATTGGTCAAATAGCAGTAAGGTGACACTAATAAGACTGTGATCAACTTCACTGCTGTGATTCAGAAGCAGACCAGCAGCTGTGAAGATTTCAAAGATGGTATCAATTTCATACTGCTGCCATTGCTGCTCCGTGGGAAGGCTGTGAACAGATGCGAGCAGCATTCAGCATCCAGGAAGCTGAAAAAAGAAGGAAAACGCAACACTGTTTCCCTTGAGGCAAAACAGCACAGCAGCTTCATGTTTATCAGACACAAGCTAATTAAAGGTAGATCTTCAAACAAAGGCCAAGAAGGCTATTGAAGCTGAGATTCCAGCAATTAAGATCAAAGAAGTGGTCAGAGATTTTCAGTAAGAAAAATCTGAAAGACCTTTATGAAATTTGTCTTTTAGGTGGCTGATGGGGCCTGACAAGGAAGGAAGCAGAAAATGTGTATTGAATACAATTCCATTAGCATTAATATTACACAAAACCCATGCAATTTATATATTTCAGTAGACCACAAAATGCCTTCAAAACTACTCCTCAATACTACACACCAAGCTTCACAGAGCCTAAATGGCAGGGGAAAACCACATACAAATACTATGGTACATTTCAACTCAAAGAGATTTCAGGTCTTTTAAGTTGCTCACACACATTTTTGACACATTTTCCTTGAGCACGCTTCACCACAAAAAGACTAAAATAGCATGATATTAAGAAGAGACTGTTAATGTACACATGAAGGTTCCTCCTGAAGTGGTTCTGTTATTTTCCTATCTCCCTCTTTTACTATCCATTAGGCAATCGTGCATCCCTCCCTTATTCCTCTGATGCTTAATTTATGAGGGAAATTTTAGGAAAATTATACACATGTTCTTCCCCACTCGGAGATGAAAAGCAAATATCCTTTTTAAAAGTTACATGTTGAGTTTAATCAAGCTGAATTTCCTCTTTTCATCTCTTTCCGTCTATAAAGTATGAAATAAAGCAAACAGACTCACTGCAATTCATTTACTGTGGGTTAAAGGCTCCACAACTGAGTTCTTCATTCATCCCTAAAATATGTATATATTGGTAGTAATTCAGGTTTCCCTACACTTGAATTATGGTACAAGCTACCTTATGTGACCAGTATTAAATATAATCTAGCATAATTATATGGTTTTGAATATATGTGTATGGATGCCTAACATTGGTAAGTATAACCTAGTTTTCATACAGCAAAAAACTTCATAAATTATACCAAGCATCACTTCCATTTTCCTTCTTAACAGCTTCATTTAGCCATAGATCACCCTTTCCCACTACAGTAAAGAGGGGCTGACAGACAACATGCAAAGACAACAAGGCAGTGCTCAAACACCAAGGGACACAGAATTGTGGCACTGAATTTTCTGCCAAATCCTGATCCCAGTAAGAGTACAGTAGGAAGGGAAAAGGCAGTATAGGGAAGAACTCAAGGCAGCATGAAAGAAAAGATATTGAGACAATGTCAAAAAACACTGAGATGTAATCTTAAGCCTGTTGGAAAAGCATATTTTGTAGTAGCTTTCACAATATACGTAGTTTTACCGAGATACAGTTTGACATCAGCTCTGGCCATCACTGAACTCATTAAAGAGCCTACTAGATAAAGAAGAAAAAACTTGTCACTACGCTTCGTACATCTCCATCAGGAAACAGAAAGTCTAAAGCTGAAAACAAGCAAGATAAAAGATAGCTGAGAGACAAAATGTTTCGTTGAGGCTCAAACTGCACCCTCAAGAACTCATGACTCTTCCTTCCAAATATATTTGCTCTACATGCTAAACATTCTGCCTGAGTAACTGTCACCAAATACACATACGTAGTAAGTGCAGTTTAGGGAAGACAGGCCCCTGCAATAGTATAAATGCCATCAGAAATCACAGCTTGACAATATTCCATTTTGATACACCATATTCCAGCAGAAACACTTCATGCTAATATATAAGCTACCAATACACCCCAGAAAGTATTTGCACGTATTATTCTTAAATACTGTCACATTGTATTTGGGGAATGGAAGGGTGAGAGTGCTGTAATGTTAGTACCTACTAACTGTACGCACCTGGGACTATCCACCTTCAAAATAAGAGTAAATCTTCACACAGCACATCCAAACACAGCTGAAGAATTCTCAGATGCGAATCCAGAGTTCCCAGCACTTGTTTCTCTATAATCACATTTGCTATAACATATACATAAAATTTAAAAAAATCCATCATCTAAGTGCTCTGTGCTCTAGATACCAGGTGATGAAACACTTTCAAGCAATAACCAGTAACAGAACTGTCCAAAGGAGCATCCTCTATGCTTCCATTCCACAGCACTTATGACTTCAAAAAGCGCAGTTAGAGCCATCACCTCTTTTGATAAGATATCCTGAAGCCAGATAAAGATATGATCAATCTCCTTGTGGTTGCTGCTCCCAGGGAAGGTAAGACATTTCAGCAACAACACTGCACATTTGTAAGAGACTTCAGGAGAAAAGCCACGAACAAAGGTTATCAATCTAAAGATTCCCTGTTTGGTTATGACTTCGAGGAGTACTTAAATAACAGAAATGACAGAGGGAAACATTAAGTAGAAAAGCAGTTCTTTGCTGTCCTAGAAGTCAGATCAATGGAAACCTCCTCAATAAATGAAAAAATGTACTGTTTGACTGCAGGTGCCACTGAATTACACCCACTATTTACTAACTCCTCAGCAGGAAGCAATAATCTTCAGGAACTCCCAGGATGCTCCTTCGCTGTCTAACACAGCATAAGCATATTGCAACGTTTCACATCAGTGCTGTGAGAAATGTATTTCAATAAATATTTAAAGACTATGAAAGCCGTTTCTGTGTTTACATTAGTTATACACACTTTAAGACAGACAGGAGGGCTGTTCAGAATCTGTATGCACTTTTGAGATGGAACTCTAAAATTAACAAGGTACAATTCTGCTTACTATTTTTCACATTGATTTTCAAGAAGAGCCTTGCCATTGATGCCTTGGTCAAGATTTCTGATGGGACATTAAACCATAGCTCCATAGAGCAGCTTCGATTATTAGAAACATAAAAATTAAGTCATAAACCCATAAAAACAAAAAGCCATCAAGATGAATCATTTATTTTCCTAAACAGCCTCTAGCAAAACACATTCAAATATCAAATGGATGCCTTAACCAACATAGCATGACTTGACAATACCTGAAAGTCTTTACTCCATTGTATCATAGCCAATTTTATACTTGTCTTCTAAAATACGTAATTCTTCCACAAATCTCTACTTGAAGGAAAGGGCTCTCTGCCCCAAAAAGCAAGATGTTATTTAACCAAGAGCAAACTTGGACTCTGACATATGAAAGTACTACAGAAGGGATCCCCAAAGTTAGGAAAACCAGTAAAATTTACTTTATATTGAAGGACCAAGCAAAGATCAGTTGGGGGGGGGCCTGAGGGGGGAGAAAAAAATACACATCACATCAACAAAAACAGCAAGTAAAATGGATTTATATTTCATCTTTTCCAAAAAGTTGGATAAAAGGGTATCTTAATGACAGGTGAAACTCAAAATATTGAGTTGCCAACATTACAGTCCAGAAGTAAAGGGAATATCATCCTTAAGGACTGAGTGCGAGTTAATTGCAAGAATTCAGCATAGACTCACATGCACTTAACCTGAGAATTCAGTTAAAACTCCCTCAAAAACTAAACAACTTTCCCAAGTGAACATACAGAAAACTCTGCAATTACGTCTTTAGGCAAACTAATGAAACACCTTCATTTAAAAATTTAATTTCAATCATTCGACTTACTTGAACAAGATTCTGTATCATTCCTGTAGAAATGCTGTAGTGCTACCTACCAGTTCCCTACTTTTTGCAAAGCTGTCACTAGCTCTCGCACAATTCACTTGGGTATAGCAAATAGGTCTAACCTAGCATAAAAATTCCTTTACAGCTATTACAGCTGATGACAAAAGCGTAAGAAAATCACACCCTATTACATGTTAATGTATTTATCAAGCATTATTTCAACAAGAGCTAGCCATAATTGCAAAAATGGCCAACCAATAATCAGAATTCTGTTACACATTCAGACCTTCAACAATTACATGCCTCAGGCATTTAGACTAATAGTTTTGTGCTCCCTCTCTCTTTATAACTCATTTAACCCTTTGTCAGGTCTACCATTTTCCATCCTGCACCTGACATAAGGTGAAGAACATTATACATCCTTAGATTCTTTCCGTAAACTAAAAAAAGAATAAAAACACAAAGCTACGACAAAGACAGGACAATGGAAAGAAGCTGTAAAGCATCAGAAGTTGTTAAGTATCAGAGGACCATTCAATTAAATACAGAATAATTCCTAGCGCTTATGCTATAAATTAAAAAAAGTTTGTAGAAAGCTTAACTGAGACGAAGGAAGTCATTCTGCAATTAAGAGCCATACGCAGCTTGAACTCTAGTGACCTGCACGCTCATGAGATGAGCAGTCTCAATATTGTTTTTGGCACAATTCTATCTTTTTTGAATCCAGTCTCAACTACAAGGAAAAGTGCTCAATGCCAACAGAAGAGCACCCTCTCTTGAGAAAACAAACATCAAACCACAACGCTGCAATGAATCACAGAATGGGTGATGTTAGAAGGGATCTCTGGAGGTCATCTTGTCCAACCCCTGCTCAAGCAGGGCCACCTAAAGCCAGTTTACCAGGAACATGTCCAGACGGCTTTTAAGTGTCCCCAGATGGCTTTTGAATGTCTCCAAAGCTGGTGACTCCACAACCTGTCAGTACAACCTGTGCTAGAAGGGTATCACAGTTGGTCAAGCATCACTTCCCCTTGGTGGACCTATGCTGACCACTTCTGATTACTTTCTTGTCCTTCATGCACCTAGAAGTGGCTTCCAGGATTAGTTCTGTCACCTTGCTGGGATCAAGGTGAGGCTGACTGGCTTGTAGCTCCCTATGTCCTCCTTCTTGCCCTTCTTGAAGACAGGAGTGACTTTTGCTTTCCTCCAGTCCTTAGATACTTCTCCCAATTGCCATGATCATTCAAAGATTATTGAGAGCTTCCTCAAAACGATTGACCCTCCACATACTATCCAGACATAGCCAAGAAAATAACTTACATAAGGAAAGAGAGTAAGTTGCCAAAATACAAAAAATGCCTCTATAAAGGGCAGTAGACTCAAGTATCCTCTTAATATGAAGCATTTTCTGAGGAAAATAGCATGAGTATTCCCTGTTTAAATATCAGAACTGTACAGTGACAGAAAACTCTACAGAAAAAATATTGCCTCATAGCAAAAAACCTAGACCAACCCTGGAGACATGCATCTGGCTAACTAATGCACTTAGGTAGTCATACAAATCTGACAGCTTACCTTCTGTACTCATGATGAATGAGCAAGCCCACCCTAAATAGGCACAACATTCAAACAGGGAACATGAGATTGATACAGTTGGAATAGTGGATGTACTCACAATCTACATAAGAAAATGTGCCCTGAAAGGCAGTCCTGAAGTCCTGACTGAAAGTATAGTTGTTCACAAAACTAACTGTCTCTGCAAAGCAGAGGCAGCAGGATCCCACCTACTTCAGAAGACAATGGACTTGGAAGTAAGCAAAAATCAATATTTTGTAAAATGTTATCTCAAACTCATTCTGTGGATAGTCTAGGATCAGAACATCTCTGGCCAATGGATACCAGCATATCCTGTTAAGCTCAAGACATGGGTTTATGATCTTACTGACAGATTTCAGTACTTGGGATATTACCTATTCTTGGCCCAATTCCTTGACGCAACTAAGGGTATACCAGAAACACGTGTTCAGCATGCCTAAGGATAAACTGCAAGCAAGTGATTATGTGCACACACACACAGAGATCTGAGGAGCAATCAGCTGAATAGGGACAATGTTCTCTCAGCACTTCTACAGACACAGAATCTGCAAAATTATCATCTATCATTACTATGCATGACACTGCAATACGTTGTACAGGAAAAATCAAACAAGCATTTTAAATTATGCTGAACTCTGTATCTAGTACGCCTGTCTAGCTCCTCAAAAGACCAACACTTCTCTGCTCTAGGTTATACTGAATCCCTCACCCTGTAAGAGGTTGTAATCGAGTATGCATTGTAATCAAGTGGAGAAGAGTAAAAGGGCTTTCTCATATTTATCCCAAATTTCTTGCTGCTACTGAAGGAAAATTACATCAGAAGAAACTATCAACAACCTGCTAAGGGACAGCATCCCCTGCTCCCTAGGAAATACACAGAGCACACTCAAATATGCAGTCTGAAGATGTTGTCATACGGTGTAATGTAAGCTGTCATATTACCCAAATTACTTAGAAAGTATTGCTACCTAGTGCAGCATCATCTCACTGAAGTTAAGACAACAAAAATTGCAGAGAGAAAGTCTATCAGTTCAACCCAAAATCCAGAGTGCTGAATAGGCATCTGCAATGAAGAACAACTCAAGGAGAACATCTTCCAATGCCATTGTGTCCTATACAGTGGGTCATGTCAGGGAAGAGGCGCAATTCATACCATCCTAATTGTTGTAGCTTGAAAACACCCCAAGCAACAGAGATGTTGTACTGTTAAAAAAAATCCCAACAGAACTGTGAAACAGGCTTATTTAATGAACAGAAATGCAAAGACACATATCAGAAGACTGTGAACAGTGGGTAAGTCTTTCCAAACCTTTTAAAAAGCTAAAAACACAGGCAACAGAAAAAGGAAGTGCAAAGACTACCTAAGCATACCAAGACATGGCAATACCACGAAGTTGTCTCACTGAAATAAAAGCATGAGTAAGGGAAACAATTAATTTATTTTTTTTTAAATACATTTTTCTTCCATGAATTCAAACCTTTGCCTTAATAAGGAACAAATGTTTGCCTAGGCACCTGAGATAAAGACATAATGTGCACTGTCATGAATGGTCTTATACAACTTGGGGTGAGAGAAAAACAGGATAGAGAGAAAAGAGACCAACAACACACTACCGTACATTGCAACAGCAAAAACTGTTCAGTCTCAAGTATATAATCATCTAATGTGTGAATATCCATACTGAGCATCAAACAGAGGAAGCTGCTTGGCAAACACCCAAAAAAAGACAAGATGTAGCTATGCACGGCATATCAGAAACCTGTACAGATGTTTCAGGTATGTTACATATTTTAGGATCTTAAATACAGGCACAGAGCTAAAAATTAAAGCTTCAGGCAATCCGAAAGCTCACATTTTGAAACAGGTCACTTGGTGAACAGAAATCTCCCTATAAGCTAAGAGATTAAAGGAGAAATTTTTGTAATTAGATACACTAATGCTTTAAAAATTGGTTTCAAAAAAAGAATCTTTATGAACTGTTCAATGAACAGCATGTCAGATAAATGCTTATGTTAATATTTATCACATACATGCCCATAAACACCTTCAAAAAACTAAATAAAACCTCCAAAGAGCTTGACAGATGTATTGCTACCCATACAAATCAGATGTACCATAAAAAGTTATGATGCTGCGCAAGTTCTAAGCAAATTCTAGTGAAGTTCAATAAGTAACCTAATAAACTAAAGATGAACACCAGGAGATTGTTGGAACAGAATTCTTACTGTTATTTTATAAAACCTTTAGGAAGTGCAATGCTTTGAAGAAAGGGTTTAACACACAGCAAGTAAGAATTAACTTCCGTAAGATGTTCACAGCACTGTTCCACAGGTTTCTAAAAACAGTTTTGCCTTGCAGAATTAAAATGGTGATATTCATTGCTATTCACTGTCTCACAAAAGAAATTCTAATATTACAGAAAATTACTCACCTTATCACTATAACATTATGAAGCAAACATATAACGAAAGCAGACTCCTAAAAAGCATTTACATTCAGAATATTGCTACCATAAAGCAACTGCTGCAGCACAAGCTCCATAAAATTCTAGAATGACCAATACTTGAAGTGTTTCGTTTTATTTTGAATGCATTATACCTGAAGATAAATGATGCAAGTTATACTTTATTAATATCTAATATTTGAAGAAACCAAGTAAAATGGTTGGTTCACTGGAAGCTACACTTTGCTACAGAAATCACTTGTCTCAGGAAAGACCCCTAAAGACTACAGGTTAGCAAATACAAATAAAGAAGAAAATCCTCAGAAAAGGGTTACTCAAAGATTTCCTCAGGTAGCACCTCATGCTTCAATAACAAAATTTAATTAAATATATATATATATTCCCAGCCTGTCATTTAACAGTAGCTCTTTGCTGCAGGCAACTCCTCTGATTTGAAGGAGGTGACTGGTGGCAGTCAACACGGCTTCACTAAAGACAAATCGTGCCTAACAAATTCAGTGGCCTTCTACAACAGGGAGACAGCATTGGTGGATAAGGGAAGAGCAAACGACATCATCTATTTGGACTTGTGCAAAGCATTTGGCACTGTCTTGCATGACATCCTTGTTTCTAAACTGGAGAGGCATGAATTGATGCCTCCATCACTTAGTGGAAAAGGAATCACTGAGTAATGTCTTCGTCCCTCAGTGGATAAGGAATTGGCTGGATGGTCACACTCAAAGTGTTGCAGTCAATGACAGTGACGAGTACTGTTCCTCAAGAGTTGGTATTGGGACTGGTGCTCTTCAACATCTTTGTCAGCAACATGGACAGCGGGATCAAGAGCATCCTCAGCAAGTTTGCGGACGACACCATGTGTGGTGTGGTCAACACACTGAAGGGAAGGGATGCCATCCAGAAGGACCTAGACAGGCTTGAGAGGTGGCTAACACAAACCTCATGAAGTTCAACAAGGCCAAGTACAAGGTCTTGCACCTGGGTTGGGACAAACCCAAGCACAAATACAGGCTGGGCAGAGACTGGATTGACAGCAGCCCTGAGGAGGACTTGGGGGCATTCGTCGATGAGAAGCTCAACATGACCCAACAACGTGCTCTTGCAGCCCAGAAAGCCAACCATGTCCTGAGCTTCATTAAAAGGAGTGTGACCAGCAGATCAAGGGAGGTGATTCTTCCCCTCTACTCCACTCTCATGAGACCCCACCTGGAGTACTGCATCCAGCTCTGGGGCCCCCAACAGAAGGATGTGGACCTGCTGGAGCAAGCCTAGAGGAGAGCCATGAAGATGATCAGAAAGCTGGAGCACCTCTTCTGTGAAGACAGGCTGGGGGAGTCGGGCTTGTTCAGTCCGTAGAAAGTGCTGAGGAGACCCTAGAGTAGCTTCCAGTACCTAAAGGAGGCCCACAAGAAATCTAGTGAGGGACTTTTTACAGAGGCATGTAGAGATAGGGCAAGGAGTAATGGCTTTAAACAGAAAGACAATAGATTTACATTAGGTATCAAGAAATTCTTTGCTGCGAGGGTGCTGAGGCGCAGGCACAGGGTGCCCAGAGAAGCTGTGGCTGCCCCATCCCTGGCAGTGTTCAAGGCCAGGTTGGACGGGGCTTGGAGCAACCTGATCTAGTGGATGGTGTCTCTGCCCATGGCAGGGGGTTGGAACTGGATGATCTTTAATGTCCCTTCCTACCCAAACCATTTTATGAAGAATTGTAACCAAAAGTCTCCCAAAACAGTTACTGGGCTCCTACTATCTTAGGACTGCTTCTCCACCTTTATTTGTTACACATCTCCACTCTGAAAATGTGGCGAGGAGGGAGGGAAATAGGAAAAAAAACAGGAAGAAACAATCATGTGAGGGAGCTATCATGTATCTGGGGGCAGCGGGGTAGAATGAGAATTGATTGCAACTCATTTAACAGATAGTCAGAAAATCACCACCTTGAAATGATGCATTATGAGCTATATAATATGAATTTACACACATATCCTGATAAATGATCCAGAAAGATCACCTATTTTTAAGGCTGACAGACACTTCCTTGCAGAAGATTCATTTTTCAGTTTCTTTTAATGCGCCAGAGCTTTACAAGATGACCCACTCTGTGCCAGGCATCCACGTCAAAGCCAAGCTACCTCAACATTTTCACTGTATGCAAACCATTTTTCCCATTTCCAAGGAAAATTACAGAAAAATACACTTTTGCCCCATTACAAAGGACTATTTTTTCTTGACAAAGTATAAGCACTTGCATGCTTTTAGCTCCACACGCATCTTCCTAAGGGACAGCAAAATGCGTATGTATCTTGACAAACAAATGATGCTTTTGTCAAGCTCACTGTAATGTTATTGTTATGGATTTTGTTCTGATATGTTACACTGAGTCACCTACACATTCTGTCTGTACTGACTGCATTCCAGTATTTTGGGAATGAACTGGAACAGTTCATTCCCACAATTCCAGGCTTCTGGGAGCTACGCATCAGCAGCTCTAGACTCATAGGATAACACAGGCTGGAAGGGACCGCTGGATGTTTCTCGTCCTACCTCCTGCCTCGAAGTCAGCTATGAGATCAGACCAGGTTGCTCAGCTTTATACATTTGGGTCTTGAAACCTCTAAGACAGAGACCATACAGCTTCTCTGGGAAACCTCTTCCACAGCTTGACTACACTTACAGAAAGTTTTTTCTTTATATCCAATTTAAACCTTCTTTGTTTCAATTTGAGACCATTGCCTCGTGTCCTCCCACCACTCCTCAATAAAGAGCTTGACCCCATCTTCTCAGTCATCTCCTCAAAGATACCAGCAGATTGTTGTTATATCCTCCTGAAGTCACCTCTTCTCCAGCTAACAAATGCATCTCTTTCAGCCTCTCTTCACAGGGCAAGTGCTCCTGCTCCCTAACCATCTTGCCAGCCCTCCACTGAATTAATTTCTGTTTATCAATGATTTTCCTGTATTAAGGGTCCCAAAAATGGGTGCAGTACTCTAGATGCAGTCTACTAAGCACCAAGTGAAAAAGGATAATCACTTCCCTCCATCGACTAGCTATGTTCTTGTTAATACAGCCGAAGATGTTATTGCAGGGGCATGCTGCTGCTGCCTGGTGTCCAGATCACCACAGTTCACCAAGACCCCATATTTCTCTAGCAGAGCTGCTTCCAACATAGCCAGACCCCAGCCTGTTCCGCTGCAGTGGTGCACTGCATAGGCCATTTGCCCTTGAATTTCATAAGGCTCCAGATGGGTCTTGTGTTCCTAGCACCAGTCCCACTGAATGGCAGCCCTATTCTCATGCATATTAACTATTAACCCCAATTTGGTGTCACCTGCAAGCGTAAGAGCACATTCTATCACCTTCTGAAGATGAATCCCTGCAGCGGAATCCCCACTTGTTACCAACCTCCCTATATGACACATTAACCACTACTTTCTGAGTCCAACCATCCAGTCAGTCTTTTATTCATCTAGTTCTCCATTCACACAGACTAATAACCAAATCTGGATACAAGAGTATTGTAGGAGACAGAGCTGGCAGCCTTGCAAGGTAAATGAAAACTACTGCTCTTCCCTCACCTGAAACTTCAGTCATCTTACCGTGGAAGGCAATCAGGCTTAGTCACGCATGATTTACCTTTGATAAATCCATGCTGATTGTTCCCTATCACTTCCTTCTTCTTGTGCCCAGAAATGCGTTCCAAGAACACCCATGACCAATTTTCCCAGGGACAACAAGGAAGCTAGCCAGCTCTGTAGCAGCTCGGACTGTGTTTTGGCCTTTTTTGAAGAGTGCAGTATATGCCCTTCTCCAAACACAAGGAAGCTCTCCTGATACCCAATATGTTTTAAAGACAATGGGAAAGGACCTCACTGTGACTCTGGCCAGCTCTTACAACACCTCAGACACAGTTCACTTGACCCCATGGTCTTGTATGATTTGAGTTCTCTCAATAATCCCTGACTTAAACATTCCTACATGAAGGGATGCAAGAATTGTTTCTTCTAATACTTTAGTAGTAAAATGTGTTCCTGCCCATGCCAGGGAGGGGGCATCTAGATGATCTTTAAGGTCCCTTCCAGCCCATACCATTCTATCATTCTGTGATGGTTCTAGCAATCTCCCTGCACAGCAGTTCTGGATCTCAGATAAGAAGCCCTTTAGCAAGAAATTAAATGTTTACAGTATGAAAATAGGATTGTGATAAAAATTTCAGAATAGGGCAAAACAGATAGGACAAGAAGATATTTAAGTAGATATCACAGAAGGAATAAGCAAAGAAAATCAGCTTCCACTGGAACATGCTTATTCCCAGAGACTGGAACAGAACCCAAGATTCCAGAGTTTCATCACTATTTTGAAATGCTTAAAAATCACAGAAAACCATTCACAGGCTTTATCATTTGAACCACACATTAATGAAAAATTACTAGCATCACATTCTCTGCTAGCTCAAGTGGCAGAAGTCTCACGGCAAAAGACAGATTTCAGCCTTTCTGAAGACTTACATGCTATAATGCAATCCCACATGATAGAAGGTTTCTTCCTGTCCATGAGGGTGGCTGCCATTTTTAATCTAGCATGTTGAACATTTTGTTTTATGTGCAATGAATTTTATTTTCAACAGATAAGTGCCAAAAACCTCTCAGTTAAAAAAAAAACATATTATATTCACATCACAACAATGAAAGGTTACTTGATCCTGTTCTCTGTAACCTTGTGCACAAGGCATTCTTGCTGTATTACTGAACGAGATGTAGAAAAACACTAAATAAAACTATCTTACAAAAGGAACTTGCCACATGCATTGCAAATGTTGGCAAATGTGCTCTTAATAAGATAGGTATTGCAGGAAAAGAGAGGGAATTAATATTGTCCTAGAGAAACTGATTTTCCTCTTGTTCCTTGCAAGCAAATTATCTTAAAAGAAGTAAAAAAGAACCAACTTTCAGTGTGAAATCCATCACTCTTCATCAACATTTTGGACTAGTATCTTGGGGTTAACACTGCACCAGATCTAAGCATTTACACTTGCAATCTAAATCAACAGTCACCATACAAGAAACCAAGCAGCGAGGTCTTTTCTAGCATACGCGTTCCAGGATCCCTGTTAAGGGATCTATTAAAAACAATGAAGAAAAGCCAGGTTATTGTTAGTTAATTACATAGGGAGACAGATCTTTGTGAGAAAACATTCTAGAACATGCAAATAATTAACACACTGAGAGATTATTTTGGAAAATCATATCATAAAGGCATTAAATGGGATATTCAACATGAAGGGACACATAACACATCTCCAGAGACCTCTGTGAAAGTACTGCTAGTGAAACATGCAGGCACTAGAGACTGAAAACAATGAAACAGCAAAAGAGGAAATTAAGAAAGGTACAGTATGAACAGCACAAAACAAATAGTAATGCTCCATGTTATCTGATACCAAGAACAAAGATTCAGCATTGCTCACTGAACACAATCCATGCCATCCTATGCTACATACTGAAAGTAATATTGTAGGAAAAAGTGTAACATTTAGCCATATGTTTACAGGCCAAATGACAGTTCTTACAAGAATCCCTAATCCTGGCATTTCATGATTTAGGAGAGCTTGATCTTCCAACTTCAAAGTTCTCTGAAGGCAGTTTTTGTTGCATAATAGCAAAACATACAAGCAATTTCCCTAAACAACACACACTTCACTTGCAGATTATGTTCATCACATAAGAGATGCATATTAATGGAATCACACATAGCATGCATCATATACATTTGTTTTCCTTATTTTATTAGAAGCATATTCTATGACCAAACAGCAAGCTTTCAAATGAGTCTAGATAAAAATCCAGCCGCATTTTGCTTTGACACTAGCTCCCCCTCTAGACCAGCCTAAGATTATAGTCATTACTTTTATTTTAAGTTCTGACTCCGCAACAAGATTTAAATACTCGAGTCCAAATCTTCTTCATCTTTATCCCCTTAAATGTCAATGAACAGACTGATCACATAATTTATATATAAAATAGTCATTTATTATTTTTTCCCTGTACATAAATACCCAGACTTGGGAAAATCATTCAGTTTAGAACAGATCTGACAGATAAAGCAGCAATTCTGTACAGCTACAGAGAGACAGGAAAGCACTAAAACTACAATTTTTCATATTAATCCACAGAATGCTTTGCAACATTTGTAATACATAAACATTCCACTATACAATCAAGCCTCTGTTTGCAGTCCCAATAAAGTGATCATAAACCACAGATGCCAAAACAAACCAAAGACCCTATGTGGTTTAGTACTACCTTTACTAATTCACTTAAGGTGAATTGGCTCCATTCCTACTCCAGCAAGTACAGCTCACATTTTTCTGGAACAAAGACCTTTCTAGGTGCTCAGGTAATGAAACTGACCAGATTTTAAACAAAGATACAAGAGTGAAAGAGCAGGAAAGCTACAAGTTCCAATCTGACCCTCTGCATCTCCCAGTTGTCAAACGCCTTAGCAGCAACATCACTGAATGAGTGAGTTTGAGTGATTCAACACTTCAGGTTGATTTCTACCCTTCTCTCATTATTAAACTGCTTGCTCAGAAAATATGAATAATTAATTATACTTCCAACACTGAAGAAAGATTGTCTCATTATGTGTTGTTGGGAAAATACATAAACTTTGAAATACACTGATCTATCAGTATAAGGTACATATACATATGAATCACAAACAAGTACCAGTAAGTATTTGGCAGTAAGCACACCCGCAATAACCAGCAAAACAGACATTACTGGAACTACATCAAAGCATAGTCACCAAATCCTAATAACTAGCTTTTTTTAATAATGGAAGGAATTATAACAGAGCCTTCTGTAAAACCACCCCAAGCAGAAGCGGCACAGGCAGTTGGCTGGTTCTTTGCTTCTGCAGTTCAGACTTTTCTCAAGTTTTAGACCATTAGCAGAGAATGATTGGAAAAAAAAGATTAATACTATCAAATAAAAAACCTGTTCATGCTTAAACACTCTTTCTGCAGTACTTACTCCATTAGTTTTCAGTTAATGCCCAGACATTAACATACTAGCACATTTTAGCATAAAAGGAGTAGATAGATAAACATACATGTGCATAGTGAAACACAGACATTACAACTGACATGTAAGTTTCAGTATACCCACAAAAAGGCCCTACATGCTAATAGAAGAACACAAAGTGAAGAATGCTCCGAACACATGGGTGTTTCCCACCTCCAGTGGCTCACAGTATACCATTCTTTCGTCGAGGACACAAGGACAGCAGGTAGTGTCCCCAGCAACTTGCAGCCTTTCAAGAACCAATTTTTCAGCTGATGCCTATGCCCATAGGCTTTTTAGTACAACCTGCACCACGGCATTATAGTCTCTACCTACTTTCGCACCCTCAATCACAAGCTTCTGAAAGCAGAGGGAACAGCCAGGTCTTCGGAGAGCGCCTAGAACACAGCAGGGACACGCTCGCACACATGTGCGAAAGACCTGACCATGTATTAAGCACAAACTTAACTGCAGGAAAAATCGTCGGAGCCTTACCCGTGACAAGACAAGTAACAAGAATCCGAGACCAAAGCAGTTAAATTTGCCGAAATACAGTAAAGGCGGCCGTGGGAAAAGCCACAGGCAGCACCCGATGGATCCGCACCCTTGCAAGACAAGCACTTCCTCTAGCTCCCAGGCGGCCCGAGGGCGTAAGGTCCGTCCATCAAGCCCACGTTTCCCGTGCGCTTCTCCCTGCCAAACCCAGGAGTCCCCTCGGGCGGCCGCAGTTCCCGGGACAAGGAAAGTTGGAGGCCGCTCCCCCCGGCCGCGCTCCCAGGCACAGGACCCCCGCCGCCCGCGCCGCTCTCGGGGCAACGCCGCTGCCAGGGGCTCTCTCGCAAGCACCAACCTCCTGGGCCCGGCCCGGCCCCGCTGCCGACGGTGATGCCCCAGCCGCCCGCCGAGTCCCGGCCTCCCGCTCCCCCCGCCGGGCGCAGAGCTCCCGCCGCGCTCCCCGACCCCACCAGCACCCCTCCGCCGGAGTAGCCCACGGGGACCCAGGCATACAGCGGGGGACCGGCGCCTTCCCCACCACCATCACCCCGGCGGCGGCAGCGGTTGCTGAGCAGCGCCGGAGTCGTAACAGCGGCGGCGCCAGGCCCGGGAGAAGGGATGGGGAGCGCCGGCTTGGAGCAGCCCGGTCTCGGCTCGGTACCCGCTCCCCCGCCGCCGCGGCTCCCGCTTAGCCGGCCGCATCACCCCCTTACCCTAGTGCCGCTGGCGGGGCCCGCGCTGCCTTCGCCGAGGGTGCGGGGAGAGGCGGTGGCGGGCTGCGGGGCGCGGCGGGGGGGGGGGGTGTAGGAAGGATCGCGGGGGGCGCCCCGCGGTGAGGAGACGGAAACGGGAACCGGCGGCCGCGTAACGGAGCCGCCGCTGGGCTGTGAGGAGACGGGGCGCGCGAGACGCGGCACAGCGCGAGGAGACGCGGGCGGCGCGCGCGCGCGCGCGCGAGGCGAGGGCGGGGAGCGCAGCGCGCGCGAGCGGCGCTGACAGCGAGCAAGCCGACGGCGCTCGCGCTCCCTCCCGCGCTCGCTCGCTCGCTCCCGCGCGCGTCCCCGCCGGAGCCCGAGGCGCACTCGGAAGAGCGGAGCCCGCCCGGGAGCGCGCCTGCCGGGGTAAACCGGCCTATGGGAGAGCCCGGTGCTGCCGGCGGCGTGCTCGCGTCACAGAGGGATGGAGCGCGCGCGGCGCGCAGGCGCGGCGGGGACGTACCCACCCTCGCCCTCCCGGCACGTACGGGCGCCGGTGCCGGGGCGTTGGTGATGCTGCCGCTTCTTCCCTTGCCGCGGCCGTCACCTCGCGGCCGGCCTCCCTCCTGTGGGTGGATCCGGGCAGGTGAGGTACCGGGAGCGGGCTGCAGGGCAGTCCGTAACCGCCGCTCTGGCCCGCCGAGAGCACGTCGCCCCCAGCAGGGCCGGGGGGGAGATCCCGGTACCGGTGCGGCCGCAGCAGGCGGTCAGCGCACGGTGAGAGCCGTGGGAGCTCGAAGGCGCTGCTGGAGCCCCCGCCGGGGCTGCTGTCCTCAACAGGCACTTCTTGTCTGCCTGCAGTGCTGTGGCATCTTGCCCAAGGATGAAGCTCAACGTGGTTTGATTATTGGTTTTGACATAATGATCCCCGCAAAGGGCAGGAATCTGACAAGGTTTTTTGTTAAGAGAGTACAAGAAGTGCTCCGTGTGTGCTGGGTTAGGGCAAGACGCAAGGAAGGCCTGCTCTGCCTTGTTACTGTGGCTTTAGCATGTTCTGCTTCTGTGGGGTGTCAAAACACATCCCTAAAGTGCACATTAACACATGTGAGCTCAGGGAGATGCAGGATTTCAGAGCATTTAAGGGAACTGTGACTTCCTAAGCATTCACATGGGAAAGCTGAACACGTCTTCAAAGTTTGTAGCGAGCCCAGGGAACGTTTTGGTGTTCTTGGGAGATTCAGTGGCCGCAATGGGAGGGCAGCAAGTGCAGTGGGAATCACAGCAGGAGTAAGCTGTGATTTGTGTAAAAGCCAGAGCTGGTAGGGATAGATTTTTTTTGTAACCATCACATCGTTTTCACACCCTCTCCCAGTGTTAGAAGAGATACGCTGTCGTGCATATCAGTGCTCTGCCATGTACTTGTTCACACTTATCTTCTCCAGCTTGCTCCACAAAAGCCCTCTTTTTTTTTTCTCTGTCTTTTTTTCTTTTTTCCTTCCCAAAACTAGTAAACCTTTACAAATGTGCTTATAAGGTCTATGGAAGTGTCTCTTGGTTTTCCTCTTTGACATCATACATTATGGGTCAGCTGCCTGCTAACACGGAGCTTAGGGCACTGCTGCTGCAAAGCGCTGTCTGGGGAACACAGGGGACTATAATGTTCTGTGCCCCATAGCAACCTTCCAGAGAGATCTGGAAATGCAAACATAATTAATATATGTATTTTCCCTAAGGCTTTAATTTCCAACTGACAACGCTGGAGATTAGTTTACAAATTGCAATCGTAGGCATATTGCCAATGGCTGCCAGGTATTACGTTGCTGCTGCTAGTCCCTATTACTGTGGTAGTTATAAGTACTAATAATTATATTGTGATCGTGCCTACAAACCTAGCCAGAGATCTGGTTTCCAAAGTGCATGGGGTTAGGTACAATGTTGACACTGGTAAAAGAACAAAATGATTGTTTCAAAAGAGCTTAGATACATTTTCCATTTGTGATGGAGATCCCCTAGGGAACTCTTGCTAAGACATGCATAAGGAAACAAAACTATCATTAATAATCTTACACTTGGTATCCTACCATCCCTTCATAAAAAAATATCATCCCAAAACAACCAAAAACCAGTGCTACAAATCCAAACATTTGAAAAGCCTAAATATATGCAAAAAAGGCCAAAAGTGCATGAAGTGCAGGTAAGGGAAGGAAACTTCCATCTGTGGAAACAGTCAAGGTTGGACAGCACTCTGAGCAACCTGATCTAGTGGAATTTTTCCCTACTCATTGCAGGTTGTTGGGCTTGACCTTTAAATGTCTCTTCCAACCCAAACTAATGATTCTAAGGTGCTTCAAGATGATCCAGAAACTAAGGCACAGTTTTCCAAATGACAAGGGCAACTGGATGTTGCCTTTGCTTGGAGGATATCATGCAAAGAAAGATTCTAAAAGAAAATGAAACTCTCCAGGGAGCTTCTCCTCATAGGTCTTCCCTATAAAGTTTTATAGGCAGAAATCTAGCTACTGACCCACAAAATATTAGGGTACTTCCAATACAAACAGTTCTGAGACACAATGTCCACAAACTGAACAAAAAGCAGGGCTTAAATAAATGAGCTATTTCATTAATATGCATGTGGTGATTTCAGTTGTACTTACTATGGTGTGAAATTAAATTCATTTCAAGTGATTGCTTAATGCAATGAGCATACTACTGCTGGCTTATTTGCTTTCAAGTCCATGATATTCTGTGCTTTAGCCATATTATCTTAAATCAAGGAAAACAGTATAGTAGTAGGACTGACCCAGTATCCACTGGAGATACCAATGGATGAAATGTGATCAATCTGCACATAACTTGTACAGTTATGGACTTTTTTATTTGTATTCTAGTTCTATCTGTGCTATAGCAGTAACTGCTGTCAGCCTCATTCTTATTTTGAGGAATTGGTGACCTGAGCAGTGCTAACCCATGATGTAATAGGAGGAAGAAAATTAAATAACTAGTGAGAGAGATGAAAAGCTACTGAGGGGAGTGCTCTTACAGAGTGCTAACTTTTTCCGCATGCTAAGTGCTGCAGGTATGTACCTTTAGAAGTACATTTCCCGAACCAAACCAAAAGGCCAGTAGCTAATTATTTTTTTTCCCACCTCAAAAAGCTCATTTTTAAGTGTAGAACCTCACTTGTGACTCCAGCAGCTCCTTCATCAAGTGACCAAAGGTCAG
This sequence comes from Psittacus erithacus, assembly GCA_009867235.2. Classification (NCBI taxonomy): domain Eukaryota; kingdom Metazoa; phylum Chordata; class Aves; order Psittaciformes; family Psittacidae; genus Psittacus; species Psittacus erithacus. The sequence goes on from WYDI02001775.1 coordinate 33,034, forward strand.
AGCCTTGGTTTGTGGATGCTGTAAGACCATTGGGAAGGGAAATTTACACTAGAACATGGGACACTCCCTCCTATGATTAGGAAACAAATTATGTTAAAGAATTTGGCAGTTTTAAGGTGAAGGCTTCTAGTTCTAGTTGTCCAGTGTGCGTTCTCTCTTGCTTAATCTCACAACCCTAATGAATTGCTTTTAACTGATACAGACCAATTGGTTGAAGTCGGGTAATTCTTTCCATTTGGCAAGAAGGTGGTAGCACTTTTACATAGCAGGTGGAATCTCAGCAGGGCAACTCTAGTTGCACTTTAATGAGACATCCTGCCACCTGTCTCAGAAGTTACTGTAAGTGGCAACATGAGTTAAAACGAAAAGGTATTTTAACTCTGCCCCCAAATACATGAGCACATACTGGAGTTCACATTTAACCCTCACAGGAAACAAAACTCTGCTTTTGTGACCCTTTTCTTTCTCTGTGCAGTGGTAGCTGTCTCCTGTTCTTCATTAGCTCCAAACCCAGTGTCATGAAGCAGTCTTAAAGGATACCACTAACTCTTATAAAAATACCTGACTTCTTCAATCCAGTCAGGAAAGCTGTATGCTTTTACCTGCAGAAACACAACCAGAGCATAAGAATTAAAACATGTCATGAGAGTCAGAGGGAAATGAAGCCACAATCAGCAGGGAGATTACAGAAACTGCCAATGTTAAATACAACTTCTTTACATATGCCTAAAAATATTACCAATCACTTAATATAAAACCAAATGTCTCAAATTCTAAAGGATGTTTTAAAGGATCCATCAAATATTTCCTTCCTGGCCCTCAGATTTTTCCTGCTTTTTTCCACTGGTTTAAAATCTGATCTTGCATTTGTTAAGTCTCAGTTTCAGGTAAAACATAGTTTCAAATAATTGAAATAAAAACCCAAATATGAGTCCATAATGTTATAAGAAACTTTTTTAAGACATTTTAACCAAGTCTTAAATCTGTGTCCACTAAAGAGTATCCCCAAACCCTGTATTTTCCATTTTCCAGGAAATGCTAGGGGGTACAGCCAGTCATTGTAAGTGCAGTACAAGGGAATGGTTTCTCCTCTGTAGATAAAATAAAAGTAAAAAACCTGAATTACTGCAAAGCATTGCTTTTACAAGATGTAAGATAGCACTTCAGCATCACACACAGAAGTACTTGCAGCTGCAAAGCAACCCAACACACTTTTCTGTCCTGTTTATCAAAACACTTTCAGTTTCCAGCTTAAAGCAGGTGAAACCATAACAAACATTGCACAAGAACTGTTTATCTGTATCCAAAGCATTTGAATAAAGTGTTTATATAAATCAGTGTAAACCTATTCTCCCTTGACACTTCCACTTTTACAACACTTCACTTTGACAGGGTTTGATGTGACGTACGGTTTTGATTCTGTCCACACACTGGTTTTATAGCAAGCAAAGTCTTAAAGGTCGAAAGGAGTGAAGTGCAGACACTATTAAAATGAGCTGGGCAGGTCACGTAATCAAAAAAATCTCATTGTGGGTGTTCAGTAAAAGGCAGAGTTGCCTGTGGGTTGTGTGGAAAATACTGCTGCACAGTGGTGTCTGTTCTGGGTGAATGAAGCAGGGACAGCCTCACCATCACAGCAGCAGTCTATGCATCTCAGCAGAAGTGCTGCATTCCTAATACTGGAAAGGCAGCACTGCAAATGCAAAGACAAAAGGATCTTTTCCGTGCATATATTTTAAAATCGAGCCACAAGCACTACAGCTATGTAAACACAATCACTTATCCCTGCAGACTGGTAAGTAAAATACAAATTATCCTAAAAGTATGTTTGGGATCATCCAAATCTATGCGCAGTAAAAGCTGCCTCAGGATTGCAGTCTGACAATGTAACTTGCATTACAAGCTGGGGTAGCTGCAGTGTGGACACTGCCACCTGCAGTCTGACAATGTAACTTGCATTACAAGCTGGGGTAGCTGCAGTGTGGACACTGCCACCTGAAGTCTGCCAAGCACTTCCCACATTAAGATCCCTTTTCAGTAGCTCCTATTGGAAATACTTGACTTAGAATCATAGAATAGTCCAGGTTGGAAGGGACCTTCAAAGGTCATCTAGTCCAACCTGCCTCCAGTGAGCAGAGACATCTTCAACTAGATCAGGTTGCCCAGAATCACATCCAGGCTGGCCTGGAATGTCTCCAGAAATGTCACATCCACCACCTCTTTGGGCAACCTGTGCCAGGATTTTACCACCCTCATTGCAAGGATTTTTTTCCTCACGTCCAGCCTGAATCTTCCCTCTTTTAGTTTAAAAGCATCACCCCTCGGCCTGTCACAGCAAGCCCTGCTAAAAAGTCTCTCTTCAACTTCAGCAGCATTTTCAAAGCTCTGTCCCCTTTCTTTCACATGCCTCAAGTTTTGGAGTAAGAGTTTCAAATCTGACAGATTTATGCTGGTGGTAAGAATGTTCCTTTAGCTTTTCCTCTAAAAAACCACTCGTATTTAGCCAGGCTATTTGTATAAGGAGCAGGGGGAGTATATGACCTTAAAAACCAGATTTTTCACACCGTCAGAACTGTCACATAAACAAATCAAGTTTTGCAACTATGTTTTCCAACTGAATTTCCCAAAGATGCTAAATGTATTGCATATGATCTACTATTTCAGTAGGACCTGATCTGAAACTGGATTTCTGGTCTAGGTGTACATGAAGAATAAAAGAAGGAAGTCTCATGTTTCAGATCATCTCCATGCATCTCTTATTCCTGGGAGAGCTAACGCATCCTTACAGGCAGAGAAACTCATCATTTTTCCACTGTAAAAGACTAGGAGAGGCAGCATTTCTAGAGCTGATTAGTGATTGCAAACATTTAATGTGTTAATGTGGTATTACTAAGATGTTAATTGCTGCAGTATTGCTGTAAGATTGCTCTTCTGGATGCCATTTCCCTCTATGAAGGAGATGCACTTATTCATCCTCACCACATTTTTACATGACAATTCCTTAGCTTTACTCACCTCCTGTATCTACCACAAGAGAGAAAGGGAAAGTGGTGATTGTTATTGAATGCTTGACTTGGCAACAGTGTTTCTTCAGAGTGTTCTTTGGTTTGTATACACCTACAGGCAAATAAACAAAGCTACTGTATTGTCAGTATATTTGCCATTAAGAAGAACTTGACCCTTGCATTTGGGATTCTTGCAGACTACCAGTAATTTATTCCAGGTTGATGATTTATCTTTGCATTGGTCTGGACATTGTAATTCTTGCATGTTGATTTGCTCAGACATTGTAATTCCTACACCTTAATTTGCTTCCTTGCTCAGATCAAGTTCCCCACCTCAATAAATCTGTGTAAATAAACTTCTCATGTCTTGTTGGATTTTCAATATTGAAACTTCAACAATAGCATTATCAGATAATTTCTAGGTATTTATGTCCCCTGGAGAACAAGAACTTATCAGAGAGCCCCATCTGTGCGTGCAAAGGGGTGTGGTGGCTCCATTAGCTTTCCAAACAATGGATTTCCTGGGAAGGTAAACTTATACTCAAGAACAGCCCGGTCTGCTTTATAGCCTGAAATAGAAACATGGAACACTTTATCTGTGGCTTATAGGGAAAATACTATCATCTTTTCAAATAATGACCCCAGCTGTCTTCGTTCTCAGCATTGTCTTTGCAAAAGGTTTATGCACACACTTTCAGAGGATGATCAGCTAATAGAAGACCTGCCAGAGAAAGAGCATGTAGCAGCGGCCCGGCACGTCACATGAAACTCTGCTGAGTTCTGGGCATAAATACTTCTGTAAACCAAAACCAGACAAAACCAAACACTTCTTATTCAAGGAAGCTTTCATTAAGCGTAATTATTTCATTATACTGTTGACTAATTTCTTTGAATTCATTATTACATCAGTAGCTACAACTGAAATAGTTCTTAAATGTCCCAGGGGCATTTCATTGTTATTGCGTCTACTGGTATGTGGCACAAATGGAAAAACAGCTAATAAGCAAGTAAAATCAATTTATCGGTACCATTTACTTATCAGCCTATTCTCAAATCACATGTAACTTGAATGACCAGTTTTCCCTTTCATTAGCAAGTACATTAAGAAAAAGGATCTACTCCCCAGCAAGTGCCAGATAAACCAGCTGCTGTATCCTACCTGGAAATTAAAAAGTTATATTGAGGGCCTTCAGTTGAATTTCATTCCTGTTTCTAGCAGCATCAGCACAAAGCAAAGACAACAAACAAGTATAAAGCATGACTCTGTATCTCATGAAATAAAATAACCTCCCTGCAGTCATAAAATATCTATCAGAAATGAAATACAGCCTTCACTTCCACCAGCAAGAGCTAGAACTAGCCTTTCTCCTACAGCTGAGGTAAAACACCTACTTGCAGCTCTGGAAATGGGTCTTGCTACAGTAATAGATGTACTCAGGCCATTCTTTCTTACTTATCAAACTCCGTTATCCATGGAAAAAACTCCAGCTGGTTCAAAACATACCAGACACTTTGCTGGGAACACAGTGCCATTGGGAATGAAGGGCTGTTGTGAGCAGGCTGCCTGCCTGTGTTGGTTCTCCGCCAAATGCCAAGGTTGTTCAAGGTTTTGCTGCTAACATCCAGCATTCCCCCTTGGTGGCAGCTCCCTTGGTGTCCCACTGTAACCAGGAGACTGTTAGCTAGCTGGGAGAAAAAAGGCTTTTGTCAGTAATGCTTAGTCGCTTCACTGTCACTGGGTTTCGGAACTGGCTATCTTATCCCTTAATTTTCTCTGGGTTCTCTGGTAACCGATTACTCTAACCTTAAAGAAGGAAAACGGAACTCAGTATAGATAGAAAAGCCAAATTATTATGTTATGTCACGTGATATGAAAGATTGAAACAGACTTTCATCGCTAACCTCTTGCCTTTCTTGAATTAATATTCAAGTGATGACTTTGCAGCATCTCTGATAGACAGATTTTTTTTGGCTTTGGTAATGTGCAGTTATTGGTTTTGAGGTTAAATACGTCCTAGATGAAGTATTTAACCGTGGCTTAAAGCAGCTTTCCTTCTGCCAGTTGTGCCATATTAAGCTGTCTTGCTGCTATGCTTTTTACCAACACAAAAAGCAGCAAAGCATTGTCCAGTTTAGGACCTGGTTATTACAAAAGACAGTTACTGGTTTGGTCACTGGTGAAAGAGGGCTAAAAGACCCACTTTTGCCTCCAAAGCAAATCTGTGTTTGACTACTGTAGTAGTGTTTTATTTCTACAGCTAATAAGCTACCTACTATATGCAAGCTTTTTTCAGTTCTGAAATTAAACTTGGATATGATGCTGGTGTATATGTGAGATTAAAATTCATCCTATCTAAAATGATAGCACAAAATTTTAACTTGCACAAGGGATCTAGGGAGAAGTGCTTTATTAACATGAGAGTTACAACCAAAAGCATATAGTATATAAGTGTGGATACCTATCTCATAAGGACTCAAAATGGGTGAGCCTCTTTTTGTGCTCTTCGCTTCCCATGTACACTCTAAGTAGCAGATAGGCTGAACTAGAAACATATATAATCTATGTAGAATCATCAAATAGCCTGGGTTGGAAGTGAGCCTCAAACATCATCTAGTCCAATGCCAATATAGTTTTATATTATCAAAGGTAACTAATTCCACATAACTGAATTCACTTTTGCAGAGTGGCCACAGAACAGCTGATGGATGGCAATGTATTTTGCACTACTGCCTCACAGTAAGCACAGCAAAGCTATCTTACACAGTCTGCATGATATTTATTTATACCATGTTCAAATGAGGCTTGCTATTTGTTTGAACTCTGAGAGTTGCCCCCAGGGAGGGGTTGAAGACAGCTTAGCTCCTGTGTCATTGGAGACATCAAGGGTGAAAAGTTTACATAATTTTGCAAATGTATTTTAAAACAAATTGTTGTTTCCTTTTGATGTTTCTGTTTCCTGTTGATCCTACAGCGAAGTTCATATGTGATAACAGAAATAGGAGTGCCATGAGAGAGCACCGGTGAAAACTGATGTATGTAGGGACAGCTTAACCCCTGTGAAGTCAAAAGCATATTAATGGCAGCACAGAGCCGGATTTACACAGCAGATTTCAGTCATTCCAGGGTACCTCTATAGCCACTCCATAAAGGACAGCCACTATCCAGGATGGCTTCAAAACTATTAAAATTATTATAAGCCTTATTTTTTTAATTCTCTTTTTCATACTTATGTAACACAAAACAACACAGATGAAATAATGCAATTAGAGAATTAATCAGTAAATTGTATTATTATGAAGGGCATATACATTTATTTCTGCATACTGCAAACATATCAACTAGACAATACCTGGAAAATATTTGGAGGCATAAGCAACTAAGGAATGTTTTCTAGAGGCAGAGTCCTAGAAGGTGAGCAGCATCACATCTTACAAACAAATGTGTTTGCCCATTGGGCTCACATTGTGTTCTGCAGGTCCAGGAAGAGCCAAGCAGCCTCTGTCCCCACCTAAACAGACAACGCAGGTCATGTCTCATCTCAATGATTTCTCTGAGCTCTGCGTGGCAGCCAGCCATACCTCACTCTCCAACATCAATACAGCTATAAAAATGTATACAAAACCTTTGACCATTTCACCTCTAGAAGTGGAAGGGCTGTTGCCACAATTGGACAGCTTTCTCAGTTTTCTTTATGAGAACATGCACATGTAGAAAAACCTTTTAAACCTCTACTGCAATAGTTTTAAGTGTTTCAGAATGTCCCCTGACATGAACTAAACAGCCGCTGTTGCCAGAAATTATTATTGGTGGCTAGTGGAGAGAAACCTTCATGCTATTTTGTTACTTTACATGTCAGTAGTGTCCTTCCTACAAGAAATATGTGCAGTGGCTGAAAGATAAACATGCGAAGTGGCATTTGCTCGTTTTGTGGGATAATCATGCAATCTGTCTCTCAGTAAGACCAGCAGCTCCCTTTGACTGGAGTGCCTACCTGATCTGCATCTCCTGTCCTGATCCTTTTTGTCAATCCACTCTTCTCCAGCTTACTGTGGCCAGATTTTAAATCCATTTTTTGGCTCCTGTTGGAATTTCTTTTCCACCCTTACTGAGACTCACCCTATGGAGGGTGTGACTTCAGATGTTATTGAATGGGTGGAATATTTACTCAGCTGTAAGATTCAGATGTTACTTATTTAATAAGCCTCATACAGCGCTCAGTAAATGACATTTGTATATTATTTTGGAAAACGATCTGGGATCCTGCAGAGCGAACAGCTGAAAATATTGGCTGTTACACAGATGGCATTGCCTAACAGACCTCAGGTGCTTACTGAATCGGTTTGGGAGTTGAAAGGGAATACAAGGCTACACTTACCCAAATGCTGCTGTGTACACACCAAGGCAAAACTCCCTGGCTACCAGTTTTCTTAAGGAAAATAGCAGACATGCGGATGCAAAACAAGGTAACTGTAATCCTGTCCATTAGGATGAACTGCATTGATGAACTCCATTAATGAACTGCAAACTGTTCATTAAGTGGGAATGGCACTGAGCTTCATGTAGCTGTTTTCACCTGGCACACCGTGCATGGTTTAAGGTCTTACACATGAAAGGATCATAAGGCAGGAGGTTACTCAGCTTACTTTCAGGTAGTGGTATGCTATCAATAGCACTTCTGTAAAGAACTGGTCCTATTCCTTGGTACCAAGAGGAAAATAGGGCCCAGAATCCACACTGAGGGGTGTGAGTGACAGTTTAGAGAATTTGGCACTCTGTAACCACGCAGAATTAAGATTAACTGGTAGAAAATAATGTTATTTGATAAATCAGCTGACTGTTTAAATAGCTAGTGGGACAGCAGCATAGGCACCAATGTCCAAAACTGGCACTGTGAATTAGCACAGAAGTAGTGCAGCTATACTTGAAGCATGTTATCCAGCCCCCAGTGATTGCTGTGGCCCCTCTGCATTCCTTGTGTCTGCTGAAAACAGTGCTGAAAACCCTGCTCTATGGTTCCCTCTATGCTAAGACTAATAAAGCTATACAAAGAAGCATACTTGTTCAGCTCTATATATTTTGTATTTCTAAGGAGTGCAGGAATTGTACACTATGCACTTTATAAAAAAGCCTAAGAAGTTTCTGCAACCTGCAGTTGCCAAATGAACTGCCTCCCACAGTGTCTCCATTCTATTTTCAGTAATTAAAGGCATTTAATCAGGGAAAGATGAGAGTCCATATCCCTGATCAACCTCTAATTTCATTGCTTTAACAAAATCAGCTGGTTGAAACTGGACCTCTGGATCTCCATAGGAGAGAAAACTGCAGTATGTCAGCAAATTCCTCAAGCTGCCACCTTCTGCCCAAAGTTTACTAAGCCAAAAAGAAGCTAAAATCCACTCTCAGAAGGGCACAAAATTTGACTCAAGAGTCAACCAGGAATGACAGAGTTGTTTAATATCTTAAATGGGAAATATAGTTTGTTTTCTGGCAGGTTTGAATGTAAAAGTCAGCTATGTGACTTGCTTCCTGTTAAATGCTATCTTGCTTGGACTTTGTAAACGTTCCTTATTGCATGATTGCCTCAGATGACTCATCAAACTATTCAAAAAGTGCACATGTGTACCTCAGAGTTAATATTTATAGTCTGAACACAAGCAATACGAGTGTGACCACCTCTGCAAAGCAAAGCAAGCCCAGCTACGTGCTCCATGCCTTGGTTCGTTAGCCGGTGCTTGGATTGCAGCAACATTTTGCAATGCTATTATCCCCTGAAGCTCTTGCTGGCAGTTTTAAGGCATGATGTAACAAGTCTTGTGTGGGTGGAATGCTGCCCAGCTCTGAGGTAGTTTGCTTGGTTTGGTTTTGACTTCTGCATAAACAATTTGCATGTTGATTTTTAACACAGCTTCGTTTAAAAGGCAGGCTGCGCCTACACCCCTTCCTGTTTCTCCCACAGACTCTTTGTATAAAGCATTTAGTTACCTTCCCTCTTCTTATTTTACAATCTTTCTTTGTTTCAGTTCATAAAAGTTCACATTTACTTTGAATGCTACTGAATGCTCCTCCTAAATGTGCACTATTTAAAGGACTTCTCATTTAGAGAGGTTACTTGTCCACCCTAGGCACTGCTGTCATTCTCACCCTGAAGTATTCACTACTGGAATATTCCATGTTCTCATGCTATCCATGGAATGAGCTATATAAGGCACTTTTAGGACATATACTGTTATCATAATCCCAGTTCTCACCAAAGCAGTAATATCAGACCAAATTCAATTGGGAAGTAGGCCTAAATTCAAAAGGGAAAAACACAGCTCAACTTTGCTTTACAAACTTCTCTTTAGCATTTAATTCTGTAGAGAGGCTATTCTGAACATTTAAATAATCGATTATTTTTAAGGTAGGCTACAAAGGTTGTAAAAATCTTCAAACAGGTGCTAAATTTAAATCACTGGCAATAAACAGAAAGACAGATCCTGGATCACAGCTTCTTTTGGTCTAAACAGGTAGAGCTTCTTTAAAATCAGAAAACTTACAGATTTGTACCAGTTCAGAACGTGACAGGTATACAGGAATATACAGAAATGAAATGTTCCCGTGCAACAGAAATCATGGTGTTAACTGTTCAAGAAGCTACTAAATAATTTCTATTATCAAAGGGCAAAAGGGTCTAATATAGCAGGAATGTTGAAAGGTAAAAGGAAAGATTTCCATTCATAGAATGATATCATTTAGCTAGGACTCTGAGGTCTGGAGAAGAGCAGAAATCAGCAGCAGCCAGGTTCAAAGCAAAAAAGGTGGTTTTTCATGTGACTGATGGTGGACCTGTGTAACTTCTTGCCACAGAGATGTTGTAGATAATAAGCCGCACGTGAGCTCAAGGTCTTTGTTACTAATCACTTCAAAACCACATCCAGCCTGAGGAGTGCCAGAGCTGAAAACAGCTGGAGAGCAGCAATGTGTTAGGGGGAAGTATCATTCCTGTCCTGTGCTTTTTCTTCCCTAGGCATCTCTGTATGGCCAGCACTGGACATGGAGCACTGAGTTTGTTGGGCCTTTCATCTGACCCAGTACACCCAATACAGGTTCTTAGGTGAAAGAAAAACATCTGTGATGCATCTCAGAGTAAATGAAGCCTTACCTCTTCCACTCCATGTAATATTAAGCTTAACTATCTCTTCCCTTCCTATTCTACAGCATCATGGTACCAGATAAACCTCGCTTTCAGTTTTTTACTGTATCCACTCTCACGATCACAACATGGCAAAATTTGGAAATGCTAATTTTTTAATCAAATAAATTACCTTTAACTGCCAGTTTGAAATACCAGCAAATACCTAGCCAGTAGTCTCCCACCTTTGCAGTCTGGTCAATTGATTTCTGTGTAACCCCAAAGAGTTAATCATACTTTGTATGATACACAGAATACATTGAAGTTCAGTAATAAAAGGTATCATCACCTTGAGTTCATCTTGATTACATTATTTTGTGACCAAGTTATGCAATTCTATAGACATTAACAAAATCTTACATGGTGGTGTGGTATAAAATCATCTTCATGTGCTGCCAGGAGAAAAGAGGAGGGATAAATAATTCGAGGAAAGTTTTGAGTTGATTTGGTTTTTTAAGTGCCCTGAAGCTGATTTTTCAAGTTGCTTCACTTATGAAGTGAGGTGAGTCCATCAGCACATCCGCACAGTGCTCTGGAGAAACCATACACACACTAAGGGAGACTAATGGGCTTGTCCACAAGGGGTAATCAGTGCACAATAAAGCAGGAGATAAATTCAAAGCGTGCTAGCCAGCTTACAATAACTATTACGGTCTATTTCCACATGCGGAAAAAAACCTAATGTCACAGTATCTTATGCTGACAATGACTTTTCCTCAGTTTTAAGTAAATCACAGACATCATAATTTCTCCTTTCCAACTGCTAAAGACCTTATCCCTACTGCTTAAAAATCACCTTTAGTCACGTAAAGTCTTTCCATTTTCACATAGGGAAAAGACTGCAGTTGCCTATATAAGGCCCTGGGCAAAGATAATTTTAAGAAGAAATTCTGCATATAAGGAAGCATTTCTTCTTTGAAATACGTATACAACTACTAATTTTAAAGTTGTGGGGGCTGTGCTGCGTTTAAGTGGAAGAATGCACACATCTTTAAAAGTCATCAAGCTTGTCTTCCCGAGGCCGTCCTTCCACAAGGATTGTATTCATGCAGAAACACAGTGTTTCCTTGGTTAGTAATCTGAGGAAGGAGAATAACAAGAATATCTAGCAGCAGCACCACACTGAATTTACATCACTAGGAGCAGGTACAAAGGCCAGATCCATGAAGTCAGTGTTTGTGGATGAACTTGCCTCTGCAACTCTGGGTGAGTCTTCAGGGAAGCTTCAGACTTGGGATTTGCCTTCCAACAGTTTTATGAGATGGAATATTTCTATTCAGCATCCATGCTCAGACACGCGTACACTGAATAAATGACTCTCCCACAGAATCTGCAGTGTCTCTTGCAGGTGTCATCAACATCAACTCCTCACCTCAAAATAGAGCTTACACAAAGAGATGTTACTCACACACAGTGGTGATAATGCAGCAGATTCAGTGGTCTGCTTGATCTCCACACAATCGTATGTTCCTGAACAGTCCAGACACAAGCAAGAACAAAACAAACTGTGATTTACAATATTTGTCCTTCTGGTACAACATGTTGTGGACCATATCTTATTTATAATTATAAGAAAACCCCCCAACAAAAGTAATTTCAGTCATTTTACCTTTCAGTCAGTGTCCATTTGCAGGTTAGCTGTCAAATAACTTCAGCTTTACAGAGCAGATTCTGTTTAAAGACTCTGTGCAAACTAGTGCTATATCTTAACTGTTTAAATGGGCTTGGGTAACCCTTGTTTTTGCTTGGAGTGTCAGGTAAAACAGGAACTGACAAGGGAAGTAGTGCTATAAAACTTATTATTTTATATATCCTCTTACCAATTTTTAGTCCTAAATTATGTATAGACGCTTTGTCTTATCATGGCCCTTTGTTAGTATTATTGCCTAGAGAGCCCTTGTGAAAAAGTACATGGCATGCAAAGAGCAAAAACTGTGGCTTAAATACTGTGAAGTGCCATTGAATTCACCACATTTGGCAGCATGGGTTGCACAGTAGTCTGTAGCAACAGTTATTAGGCAGAGATTACATTTCCTACAGTCTCTTAATGTTTTATATTAATATATTAATATGCATGAAGACAAAGGGGGGCTCATTGCCAGAAATGATTGAAGTAGTAAGCAAGAGCATAACATGGTCATAAACTGCTGGGTCACAAATAAAGATGAAATACACACAAGGCAGAACTTTACTGGAAGAAACAGAGCTGCATGTAGCAGAAAAACCTACTGCAGGGAGTAATTTAAACTCAGACACCCAGACAGTGTTAGTTTGTGCAGTTGGAAGCTCTGGAAGGAAGTCAGTATATCAAGTTTTCTTATATGCACCCTAAAATAAACCCTAAGCAGTTTTGTGTAAATAATTTCTGGCTTCCTCTAACATGCACATTAATTACTGCGACTGTTTTTAATTAATCAGTCATTCTGAATTTTAAATCTGGAAAACATGCTTTATGCAATGATAATGGAGTGCTACGGAAGCTTAAGTTTTCAACTGCTTTAAGTTCAACATAAAAAGGTTGTGTTCCATTTTAATTTACTGTTCAGGGTTTTGCTATAATTTTGCGCAAACAGGCAATGAGGGACCACTAAAATGCAACTAGTCCATTGGCACAACTCTGCAATGAATTTAACATAAAGGTCTGTTCCTCTAATGCTAATTTAGTGAGGTTATAAGCTGAAAGCAGAAACAGATTTTAATGAGATAATGGCAGCGGTTTACACTGCTTTATTTTCTGCTGCTGAAGATCTGAGGGGGGAATATTCCACCTAAGTGGTTGCATTTCACTTGATTTCCAGGAGATCTTTTATTGAATGATATCCCACCTATTTAAAAAGAAATGTTAGCAAATTGGAATCAACAATAGACAAACAACTGGAGAAAAGCAAAATAGATCAAGTGAGGGAAGGTGTGGCATTTAACCCAGGGCAAGGAAGGTTTTGGGGAGACCTAAAAGTTTAAGGTAATAAGGCAAGCGTGCTTCTAAAGTGTTTTCACTGAAGTAATCTGGAGGAAAATATGAACATTGTGATAACTCAGGTGCAAAATCAATGCTATTGAGATGATACGAAGCAATTTACACTTTCTTCCCGGTAGTTGATTCGGGCTCTCTGCAATTTCTGATGGTTTTTGCTTGAAATGTTCATATTTGAAAGATTCTTACTCACAAAATAGGTAGACCTTTTCGACCTGCTTGGTTTGTGTTGTTTTCAGGTTTTTAAAACTGTTTTTAAATGCAGCCATGATTGCTTTTCCTTTCTTCTGCATGTTTCATACAATTAATGTTTCTTGTAACTGAAATAGGCACTTTTTAGCAACTTGTCTGTAGAGTCACTAGAAAACAGTGACTTGAGGAAGGTCTCTAGACTTCATTGCAATTATATAGCTATTGATATTATCCCCAACTGCAATCCACTGCCATAAGTTATTCTGTCATAGACTGAGAATCTCATCGTTCCCTACAAGCAGTGCGTAAGATTGCGACCTAACAGCAAACAACTATTCGACCAAAACACTAAAGTTTGATGGCAATTATGTGAACAGTAGTACACTACAAGGCAGCCATGTATTACGAACTTAAAGCTATCTGCACAGTAGGTTTTGACACACACGTTAAATGACATGTTTTGAGAAGCTTTCTTGTTCTAGCCTAGGTATGACACGAAGACTAAAATCCAGGTAACAAAAATAGTACTTCAGATCTCTCCACACATAACTGGGGTTACTGCCTGTCAAATATGATGTGCCCATTTGTCTCATGTTAGTGAAAGAGTCATGATCTGATCTGATAGTACACAAGTAAGCTGCAATTTTCTTACTCCTATTTGCTTGATTTCTTTTTGCTCGATTAAGGCCTGAAACGGAGCTGTACCTGCTGTCACTTAGGAGCTTTTACTGGCTGTGGAAATGAAGCTGTCTGTTGCAGTGTTGCTATACCTGTGATATTTCACTGGCTGAAAATTACTAACAGCATTTTCTCAGAAATTGCTTAGGGCAAAATCAAATTCTCACTTAGTGCAGGGTCTTAATTTTAATCCTATGCAGGCAGTCGTGTGTGGTCTCTGGGATTTATGAAATACAGTGACTGAAAACTGCTGGAGAGACGGCTCTATGCGCTCCTGGATTGAAAATAAGGAGCATCCCTCATAATCAGGCCCCCTAGAGAACACTTTCCTTCTCTGCTGCCTCTCATCTGTCACTCAATTATAAAATACTTCTATCTTCCATCAGTTGTGTTTTTATTTAGGGATGTAAGAAATTCTCTCTGCGAGTGGTTTAGGATCTTACTTCTGAAATGCTGACTTGGATTCATTGTTGGTATTTCTGAAACAATTCTGCCTAAAAGCCTAGGGTGAAAGAACAGTTTATCCTGCCTTTATTTAACTTCTATTCTTGATTTTTACTAGAAGAATTTCCATGCCAAGTGTTGATATTCTTTTATTCAGAAGGTCCCAACATCATTGCCCACTATTCTTTTTGTATTAGCTGCTAATGAATCATCATGGAGAATAAAACAAGCAAAGTCAGATTTGTATAACTTGTAAGCCATACAGCCTTTTCATTGCACAAGCTCTGGTGCAGAATAACTTTACATGGCTTAGAAATAAATCTGCATCTCAACCTGTATCAAGAGAAAGATTCTTGTACCTGTGACAGAAATGTGAGCATTTACATGAAAATTTATCGAGGATGATAAAAGGGCAGCTGAATTTTCACTGTGGCTATGAATTAGTTTTATGAAGTTTCAGAAAGATGCTATATCCTTCACTTCCCTTCTAGAAAAATCAAGAGTGCTCAGGGATGATGGCAGTCACCAGCAGCTACAAAACTAAAGAACTGGTGTTCGTGAGAAGAGTGATCAGGTAGAAAACAAGAGAAAAGGAAGAAGCATTAAGGGAGGAGACACCGTATAAATGAGAACTTGGATACACAAAGATTGATACCTTGGAGAAGATGAAGTCAAGATGCAGAAAGAATGGGTTCACAAATGGAGGTCAAGCCCGAAACCTGAGTGACTGAAAATTGGTTTGAGACATTTTGATTAAGGAAGTCAACCAAGATAAAAGTAAATTTGAAATAAAAAGGAAAGACAGACTTCAAAGTTAAATGATGGAACGCTGAGTATAATGTCACAAGAAAGAGTAAAAAAATGCATGCAGCTCTGTTCTGTGAGCAACAGAGTTCCTGATACCTGGTTTCTTACAAACCTGTGGCTGTGATTTCATTTTTTGTTGTTCGGGAAAATGTGACTTCTGAGTGAAGGTTTTCCTGGTATTGGGGTTAATAATAATAAATAATTGTGCAGTCACTGGATAAAGCAAATGCTGCAGCCTTTCCAGCAGTAAAGGCAAGCGCAGTAAAGGCAAGCGCAGATCTTCTTTACCCAGTCATCAATCTTCCTGAAAACTGTAGGCAGTGGGTATGTTTAAGGCCTTCACTCTGTTATCACTGAGGTTTCAGCTTACCAATGGCTTCAAAAATGGGTCATTAGATTTAGATGCTCACATAAACATACACATAGCTGAATCAAATAAGCCTTAAGAAATAAGACAAATTGAGTGGAACAAATCCCAGAGGAAGACGAGCTGTGGTTATTGAGTGGAAATGAGGCAAGACAAAAAGAAAGCTGACTTCATTATGGCTTCAGGACAAATGGTGAAAGAAGAGGTAAGATAGATTGAGACAGCATCTAATAGAGAATTGGGAAGGAGGCAGAAGAAAGCGATTTATTGAAAAATAGGGGAGTAAGGGATAGGATGTGCAAAGACTGTGGCTGGCAGGTTCTGAAGAAGGAAGGGGAAAAGGAAGCTGTTGCTTCCCAATGACAGGCAATATAGAAAAAAGGCTTGAAGGCAGGAGTGAGCTCAGTAAACTGAAAGAGGAAGTTAAGAGATGGGAAGAAAAGTGAGCATATGCAGCAGTGGGAAAAACAGCAGTGCCATCTGACTGAAGGGACAGAAGGCAGCAGGCACAGGCAGCCAAGGACAGAGATGTGGATATGGGGAAAGGATAAACTGACATAAGGATGAACTGTGTGAAGAAAATTGAGTAATGGGCATTAGATCATTTCTGCCTTGCAACTGTGTGCCAGGGCTTGAGCAGGGAGGCTGGAAGGGGCTGGCAAGCCTACTCAGCTTTCTGTGTTGTGGATACTGCCAAAAGGGCAGGTGGAGCTTAACTGGTAAATGCTTTGTTCATGAGAGAAATACTGAATTATGTCTGGCAATTATACAGCAAGGGAACTAGAGATAATGATGTGTCTGTGCATCAGTGTCTCTGGGATCATCGATTAATCATCAGTCAAAGCTGGTTGTGAACTCTCCAAGACATGGCTTCTTCAGAGCAGGCTGGTACCAGCCCCGGGATCAGCATCTTTGATGAATCATGAAGTGGGATTCCAGGGGACTGCCAGGCATCGAGCCATTGCAAACAAGACAGCCAGCTGGCTCAGAGGCCCAGAAACTCTGGAACCACAGGGCAACCCAGAAGGCAGACCCATCCCAGCAATTGAGACCTGGGAAGGGAGCAGACACTGGGCAAAGTGAAGGTCACAGCTGCTTGTTCAGGATGTGGGCAGTGCTGGGCCCAATAAGTCCCATACCAATTTCAGCCAGCAGCTGCCAAGGATCATACTTCATTTCAGAAGTCCCATGTGTTGATATTTGCAGACCCATCTTTTCAACGTGACTTCCAGCTTAAAGGAATCATCAGGAAATGGTGTCTTTCAGAGTCTGAATAAAACATATATGTATTTCTAAGATTTGGCCTCCTTGGCTTGACACATCAATTTGCTACTTGCAGGATCATAGGTTTCCTAATCATCTTGAATTGTTAAAAGGTTTTTGCTCTTGGCAATTTGTGCATCATCCTCCC
This sequence comes from Psittacus erithacus, assembly GCA_009867235.2. NCBI lineage: Eukaryota > Metazoa > Chordata > Aves > Psittaciformes > Psittacidae > Psittacus > Psittacus erithacus. The sequence goes on from WYDI02001775.1 coordinate 50,084, forward strand.
ATACACTTCACTGATTTAATAATGGACATAAAATCTTTCTACCATGACTTGAGTCTTCTGAAATGAAGTTCATGTGAAGGGGAAAAGACCTTCTGCCTGACTTTGGGCCATATCAGCAAAAGTGCAGAAGAGACACAGCTACAAACTGTGTCAGTAAGCTGCAAATGTTCATCACTGTTGTCTAGTGGGTGAATATTTGTTCTTCAATTCTAAAGGAGTTTCGAAAGTTTTAACCTACACCTTACTGCACTTCCATTTCACCATCTGTAAATGGGGAACAAGCTCTGAGAGGCGATGCCAATAATTTTAATGTATGCATAGGCCAGAAAATGCCTTTTCTTGGAAACAGCATGGAGGAGAAAAATAATCCTTCATTGTCTGGACACAGCTTCACTAAAACCCAGACTTTCTGAACATGCAAAAGTCAACACAAAATGAATAAGAGTTACTTTTCTTCCAAAAGCTTTCTTCAGTTAATTTGTCTTCTCTATCCCTATTTATAGTATCCTGTTGCTTGGCTTGCTCTGTCACTTTTCTCTGTCCTGAGGTTACTGAAATGTCCTGTCCTTGACACCATCCGAGGTTAGCCGCAGTGACATTACAGCAGCCTGCAGAAGGATGATAAAAGCCAGATTCACTTCTCTGTCAGGCACCACTGGAACACAGATGCTGAAAGCTGTTTAAGATCATAGGGTTTGTTTCTTGTAGCAGCAAGCTGGCAGGAGCTGCCCTCGTGTTACTTTGCAGAAAGAATTTAGCTGGTATAACACAGTGTCTCTTAATTGTTCTTTCAGTATCTGTCTCACATAGACCAAGTCTACAATGTCATCTTATCATACCACATATTGTAGTTTAGAAAGAAATATTTCTATTACAAGAAAAAAAAAGTAAAAAGGCCTTCTTTATCTTTTTTTAGGATATAAGCACAAAATGGAAAATGCAGAAAAGATATTCCACCCTCAGCTGTTGAGAACTGTGTAACTGTAAGCTTATCTTTACTACTACCATCTAGTGCCTACCATTATTATCGCACATTTCAGGTATCTATAGAGATATAATCATTCTTCTAGATGAAAACATTTTCCCAATATTATTTATGTGTATAGTGTTATATATTGAGCTTTTTGACAGAGGTTTTATAGCAAGATTCTGGTCTATGAGAAAACAGAAATAAAGGATCAAGTATATAGTCGCTTGCTCAGAGCTATCTGAAAGAGATACGTTTGCTGAAGTAACCATATGTGCTTTGTCCCATGGGTCTCACACTCAATTCTAGTAATGAATCTGCAGCTCTAGATTTCATATATATATATAGGAGACAGGTGTTTAACACAGAAAAAACCCCAGTATTTACCAGCAGTTAGATAGCTCAGAAAAACACACAGTGCTGGATGCAGTCTTGACATCTTGTTCAGTACATGGCCTTGGATGGGGTAACTTTCCAAGGAAACTATGCTGGCATATCAGTCCAGAATACTCTAAGAGAAGGAAAGATGTGATGAGTATAACTGGACTAATGACAGAGACTTTTCAACTGTAATTGGACAAAAGTGTTCCACCTGCCAGTGACTCTGCTGTTTTTCTTCCTGTTCCCAAGCAGTGTAAATCTTGTAATCAATAAATAGACAGGACTGTACAGATCTTTGGTCTGCAAGAAGCACATACAGCTGTGCAGGAAATGAAGGTGGAACAATATAAAAACCCCACCTAAACACCGTTAGAACTATGGGTATTTGGATACACCGAATTAAGCTCCCTGAAGAAAGTCTCAAGTAACTATTAACAAGTCCACAAAATTAAACAGGGAATAGACGACCACAAGCCAATAGCAAAAAAGTGAGTAATTGTGTGCAACCATGACATTTAATAAACAGCATGCTAAAAGAGAATGCAATTGCTAAGTATAATATATTAGTGTCACACCTGTTACTGTCTATATTGCTTTTCTCCTTGTTTTCAAGATGGTATTATCTGTATTATCTATAAGTAGATTAAACTGTAGAAGTCCTTTACCTACAAATAGTACACACACGATTCTGCAAAAAGCACCTTGCTCACGCTGGTCTGAACAAAAGAAAAGATGATTGTGCAATGGTGGAGAGGATGTTGGTGACAGTTGGTGGTTGCTGAGGCTGAAACTTCCATGTCACCAAAGACCTGTGAAAGCAATGGTACAAGCTTGTCTCCAGACTTTGCTATTCTTGTTCTTCTACGTTGATGTGCATGAGATAATTCTGCAGGTGACAGATACACCTGTAAACCTTGCCATCTTCTTTCCTTGGTTACCAAATGTGATCTTGATACTGCTTCTAGTTTCTAGCCACTAGAAAATGCATTGCCTAATCATATGCCAGGCAAATATATGCCCTCAAGTAATCTAACCTTGATAGAAAAATGAAGCAGTTGAGAGCTTACTGAAATATATTCTATCAGGGACAGGGAGCCATTCCCAGCAATTGGCAAAAATCACTCAGAAAAACAGGAATGTTTACTTTCATCTTGCACATACCATCTCTTTCTGCACTTTCCGTGATTATTCTGCTTAATTGGGTCTCAGATTCAGCTCCGCACAAGAACCCCTAATCATTCTCTGATAGCCATCATTGTCAGAAAGCACGAACCTCTTTAAAGATAAGTTTCTCCTTAGCAACATTATTCTCTTTCCCAGAATCACACAAGAGGCTTGGTTTACATTTCAGCTAGCTGATGCCTCAGGACTGACTTTCTCCTTCATCAAAACAGTAACATTTGCCTCTTACCCCAGTTTGAAGTAGTTCAGAAATCCATCCTCTCTTTCTCCTTCCTACCCTGTTTACCCCTCTTGCCCTCTTTCCAGTATTGCAGCAGGTTGCATTCAGAGTCCTGTGGCACAGGGCAAGCAATTCTTGACCTGCCGCACTCTGTAGCAGCCCTAGAAGAAAGTCTTTTTTACTCAACAGAGTGGTAAAAAGGGCCAAGTTCTGCTCATTCATAAACAGAAACAACATCCACCCCTCCACAGCCCTGCCATGGGGCTGAGGAGAGCTGGGCAGTACCATCTGGGTCAGACATGTATCACATCCTTGTCTCACAACAGCAGGCAGGTTGTCATAGTGCAAGATGCTGGGGCTTTGGTTACATGTGTCTGATCAGGAAAAGATACCAACATTTAATCTCCCTGCTATCTGCCTCCTGCAGAAACGCTGAGATGAGCTGCAAATGCAGCATTTGTACTGGTGCAGAATTCTTCTTAACCTTTGTCTCGTTAACATTATGCCATGCTAGAAAGAATATTGTGTTTATTTTACAGTTTAATCCTAAAGGAAGTCAGGAAAAGTTTCCTGGAGAAGCACAGATACTCCTTCATTTAAAAAACTTGTAGGAACTGTACATTGTTGCTCGTTGGAACAAGTACTTTCTACAGATCAAAGTGTTGTCTATTTTTATGACTACTTTCATTGTGATGCACACAGAAGATACGCTGATCTAGAAAGCAGATAAAATATTTCAGCCATTACAGAGTAGCAACCTCAATTCATTACTTTTGTAATAAATGCGGCTCTTTTATCAGATCACAGCACATGGCAGTAGTAACAGAAGTTGTTCATTAGTAGTCAAAATTCTGCAATTAGCGTATTCCAAACTAGTTTTCATTGTATTCCGTTTTCCTGAGGAGTATGTACTGAAACTCGTAAGTTCATAAAAAATGTTCTTTCGAAACATGTTCCTGGCAAGCTGTTTTAATTACACTTTCCGGCTAATTCTGTACTTCTATAGGCTTCTTTGGTGTTTTACTTCACAGATATGTATGTGAAGAAATCCTCATTTAGGTTTCTATTGTAATGAAATGAGCTGTCCCAAACGTATAGGTTAGGCAGTTCATTAGAAGTTCAACAGCATTTTTGCCCCTTAAAGGCAAATCATGAGTAGCAGCCCTTGTCTCATGCCAGGTTCAAATCCGAGTACTGGGAAGCTCCTACTGTCTACAGACACTTCTCTGACGATGGTGAAGCTCCCAGCCCTTGTCCTGTAACAGCTCTGCTCTGTACCATTTGAAGTATGCCTCCACACTCCCATTAGTACCCATCTTAGAGGCCGGCAACCTGTACTGGAGGTAAACTGAGGCATGAAGTAGTTATCCTTCTGAGGTGGCAAACAATATCCAGAAATTCCAGAAGTTTAACAATAGTAGTGTTCTCTTTGGATGGAGATTTCCAAGTTTGCTATCCCTTGCAGCTGGAATAGAGATGCAGCCTTCGTATCTTCTCTAAAAAGTGCACAAAAACTGTAAACAAGAGCCTAAATATCAGGACATGTGGCAGACAAGGCAGGATTCAAGAGACCTACTCCTGCCTACTTGTATCTATCTTCTTGCCCCTTAATACCTGGTCAATATGAAGGAAACAGGCTCCAGTCATATGTGAGGTCTAAACACTGTCTCCAGCATGGGACAGCTCAGGTTTCTAACGCTAGCAGTCTGACCGACTTTCCCTTCAGCAGGGCAGCATTTTCTTTACAAAACAACATTTAAACTGAAAAATTACCATTCATTGATCCCCAAATAGTTGATTGTAAACATTTTAAGCTCTACAATTAATGTTTGGACTCTTGGAGGTCTTCAAGTGACCTCAATGCTCCCAAATTCACAGGTATAGAAGCAGCAAGCTGGCACAGCTTAAGGCCACAGGTCAAAGTCTTAGGTCTCACAGCAGCCTCACAGGGCAGAGCAGAGATAGACCAGGAGTCTGCAGGATGGTTGTCTGAAGAGCCATATGTACAAGAAGGGGAGTCTGGTGTTTTTAAGCCGTGGGCTATTTTCAGGGAAGACAACCACAGTCTCAGCAGCCTTAGCAGTAGCTGAGTAGAACTGACACCCTTGTCCCTTACAGAGAAGTTAATCACTATGAAGGTTTCCAGAAGCCCTGCTTCTTTGCCTGGGACATGTCTCTGATTTTTTGTAGTAACTACTACTTGGTTTAAAACCAAGTCTCACTCCAAGGCAAAATTATACTGAAGTATCCCAAGAGGTCAAGGAACTCATTCACTGGATGACAGTTACCAAAGCCTGTGTGTGTGGCTGCTCTTTTACCATTTTTAGGCAGGTTTCCTTGCCTTCCTAAAGATCACTGCAGCTTCTATTTAATGTAGTGACCTTTACAGAAACAATGGTGGAATTGCATAAGGGCACAGAGACATTTTTGCTTTTAACCATTTTGGGAGAGTCTTGTAATAAAGAAACCCACCGATCTGGAAATTAAAGAGTAAGATGATGCTAAGTAATATTAGCATACTACAATATATAATATATAAAATACATAATATATAATATATAAAATACATAATGTATAATATATAAAATACATAATATATAATATATAAAATACATAATGTA
>WYDI02001777.1:0-20230 GCA_009867235.2 Psittacus erithacus
TCTCAGTCTCCCCTCTGGCAGGTTAAAGCCATTCCCCTTGTCCTGTCCCTACAGGCCCTTGTCCAAAGCCCCTCTCTAGATTTCTTTTAAATTACCCTTAAGGTACTCCACGTGAACCATCCCAGATTTAAGTCAGGGCTGTGAGGCACAGGAGCTGCATTCCTCCACTGCAGCCCCCAGCTCCTTTGCTCCAGTGGGCTATAGCACATCTCAGGACAGGAGTGCAACCCTGTAGTCCTCCCTGGGATTAGACCTCCAATGCCAGTGAAAAATTCCCATTTGGACTACAACGGTATCTCAGCATACAGGGGATGGTAAATTTAAGAAGGCGTTTCCAAAGCAATCAGTTCAGGAAAAATGCACTACTACAAGCGCTTGATATGCTCCAATAATATTTGTAAATAGTTTAAGGAAATACCTGAAATTAGAGCCCAGCCAGTACATCTAATTCCAATTCAGCATGACAGCTTTCCTCAAGGGAAGACAAGTCATAAGTATGAAAACTGTCAGAACTTCCTTAGAATTCAAGCATGATATAGCCTAAATCTGCCACAGGGCTGAACGGAAGTGGAAGGAAAACAAAAAAGGAGGCTTGGAGAACAAGGCTGGAGTGGTTTCTGGGGGCCTTTTGGAGAAAAAAGAATGAGGATTTTCTGCCAAAGTTATTTTTACAAAAGTAGTTCAATCCCAAATTTCCTTTTGATCTCCTTGGGCTGAATTCTCCACTTCCTACAAGCAAAGTCCAAAGTGTCTCTTAAGGCACACTGACACCTCCAGAGCTGTGCAGATGCAGCGCTCCTGAAGCTGCCTGTCATTTTCCCTCATGCCATCAATACACTCTTCCTACTTTTCTGTCTTTGTTAACTCATAAAGGGAAACTGGGAAGAGATCAGCCTCTGTTGCTGTGCTGCAGACTGGATTCATTAGGATCGTCCTGACAATGTGCTGGCAAATGAAGGGGAAAAAAAATGGTTTAGAAATACAGTGAATATTTCTATGTTTTAATTATGTCACACTGCATATTTTACCTGCAGGAGTGAAAATATTTACAGCCCTTTACATGTTGACCGTAAGAAAGATGTCTTTCGGTGATACGGTCATGTTCCATACCAGTGAAGAACTAGCACCAACACACAGCAAGAAGCATTTACAAAGCACGGAATCTAGCAACAATCTGATTTCTGAAGCAGCTTTTCCATTCTTTTGCCGAGCGATTTCCTTCTATTTTTATGGAAATTAAAAATTTAGAGACATTCCAATTTTATCACATTCCATAACCTCTGCCTTTTTCACTTACAAAGAAAAAGTGTCCATGCTGCTTGGTATTAAACATGCCCCTGCTCCTTTTCCAATGCACTTCCAATGCGGGTTTGCCGCATCTGTCTTACTGCCAGAAGATTTTTCATAGCATTGAATTGCCACGTATACAGACCATATTATATTGACCATTCTAAAAACTAGGCAGAGCTTGCATTGGAAGGTGTACTGTTTCCACTAAAATATTAACTAGAAAAATCACAGATACTCATTTCTTTTCCTCCGAGTATTTTGCACGATTCCAAGCAGCAGAACCGGAGTCCCGCATGTTTGATCCTACAGCTGGGGACCAAAATCCCTTCACAACAACAAGATACTTAAAATCTCTCCATAGAGAACAAGCTTTACTTTAGGTATCTCAGACAGAAAATCACCTTTCCTTAACAGAGCGCTCCATTAAGAGCCAGGATGGGGTTGATGCACTGCCCAGCTGGCAAGAGTAAGTGGAATTTAAGGCTTTTAGCCCAGCTGAGGCTTTGTCTAGACTGAAATATTTTGTGGGTTTTAATGTCTACCTGAGTGGGTGAGAAAACCCACAAAGACTTCATCTTGAAAATAGAGCTATTTCATCAAAATATCTTTTACCTAAATGTTGTGCCACCATGGATGGACACCAGGGCCACTGATTCCCTGAAACCACTGCCATGTCCTCTGCCTTCAGCATCCACGTAACAGAGCCTGCTCCTAACTGTTTCTAAGTTAATTCATTCCTGATTGTCATGAAAATCGGTTGCCTCTGAATTTCTTGGTAATGTTTAAATGCTTTTGAATTGTAAATTTGAATTGTAAATACCTAAATGGCAGCAACACCAACAAGCACATCTTATCATAGAATCACAGAATGGTTTGGGTCGAAAGGGACCTTAAAGCTCACCCAGTTCCAACCCCGTGCCGTGGGCAGGGACACCTTCCACTAGAGCAGCTTGCTCCAAGCCCCTGTGTCCAACTTGGCCTTGAACAGTGCCAGGGATGGGGCAGCCACAGCTTCTCTGGGCACTGCGCCAGCGCCTCAGCACCCTCACAGGGAAGAGCTTCTTCCTGATGTCTAATCTGAATCTCTCCTCTGCTAAGTTGAAGCCACTCCTGCTTGTCTTATCACTATCTGCCTTTGTATAAAGTCTCTCCAGATTTTCTGTCCCTTTAGGCACTGAAAGCTGCTTTAAAGTCACCCCTGAACCTTCTCTTTTTCAGGCTGTGTAATAGTTTCAAGAAACGTATTCTACTTCCCCAAACACAAAAATAATGTTTCATGAGGAAACTAATAAACCCTTGAAAATCCCAGTATTTCTTGCTGTGCGCGGCCTATTTTATCATGGGCACACCTTAGTTTCCTATGATGTTTATATTTCAATAAACAGTTAAAAGCCAAACATTACCGTTTGTTTTCTGTAATTATCCACTTTTCTACTCAAGCAAAACTTTACGAATCTCAATTTAGTTGTCACTTACATTTGGAAAGAAAGCTATCATAGATAAAACTAACAATCATAAACCAACCAGGCATATCAGCACTAACATGAAATGGTTCTGACTTCTGGTTTTCCGCTGTGCTAACATTCATATTTCAGCTAGGAAGGAATGGCCAATGTTGAAAACCAAACACCACTTTATCCTAAAATCTCAAAAAGGTACAAAATTAAACCAATTGCAAAATGTCTTCTGCAGGAAATACATTTCTGTACTGAAGAAGTCTCCTTTCACCTAACAGGAGATATAATTTAGGGTATTATCTTGGTTTGGTAACTTCTGAGAAAATTGCCTGCACTGATTGAAGCAGATCTATTTTGGAACAACTGATTGCTCAGCCTACCTTGCTAAATGTGCAAAGCCTTTAGTTCCAGAGTCCCCAGAGAATTTGCCTTTTCTCTTATTAGTTTCCCACTAAAGTGTAATCATTTTATGGTAGTTTTCTTGCTTGCATGAAATCTCACCAAAGATGAGTCAGCCTAGAGCTAAATGAACAATACCACACCTCAGATAGGATCCAGACAGAATATGTTTAGTCAGCTGCCTTCTGATGAATCCACTACTTCAAAAGTCAATTTAAAGCTGTGATTTTATAGCACCTTGTTTACTCACCATGGAAAAATCCAGCCATCAGCAGAGATCTTCATCTTTCCAGCCGAAACTTATTTGACAGAGGTGAAGATTAAGGATTCCTGCTCTTTTCAGGCAGGTTTTTAGATATTTAAAATGCATCTCTATCACACTAAATGTTTCCAATTTGCAGGTTAGATTTTCCACTTAACTGGAAAAACAAATGGAAGCTGTCTAGAATATTGCCTGAACAATATGTTAGTGCCTCCCTGCCCAAGCTGACTTATGCTGCTGTATTGATAAGTAACTCTCATTCCCAGCGGAAGCTGCAGGTATTTTCAGCAAACACACTCAAGCCACTGAGAACAAAGTTCAACCCACTCTTCGGCTGGCTTTATGACAGTGATCTCCTGGTGATTCAAACTGGGTGCTGCTGCTCAGAGACACCTAAGAAAGGTGGGCTCTGCTTCACTTTCCCAGGCACCTATAGGTATCACTTATGTGGCTTTCAGTTATGGATGAATCTCTGTGGCCATGCAGTATTTCCAGTCTAATTACTGAGTCAGGACCAGGCACTCTGGAACACAGCTGGGACGAACACAGACCTGCACGTATTAGAGGATAAAGGCTCAACTTCATTTTTAAGACGAAATAGTAATCTTTTTGCTGGGATTTCAGGAGTTCCTGGGAACAGCTTCTTCCTTGAACACAAAAACTTCATTCCCAAAGTGATTAAGGTTTGTGTTGCCTAATTCCATAAAATCTGTAAGCATGGAGAAGCCATAAACACAAGGCTGGTATGATAACCCACTAGAGCCATTGGTGACCCTGGCCAGTAAAAGGAGCAATCTGGACAGCAAGAAACCAAGGCACACAGCCAAGATAACTTCAAGTTACTCAATACTGATTCAGTATTAAAATCCACTTTGTTCTACTAAAGTCAACATGAAATATTTTTATGTATGTTGAGCCTTATTAAAACCTATTATTCCTTTTAAAACAAAACTTAATTGAAACCAGCTAGAAGAAGGAAGTTTCATTTATCACAAAGTGACATTCTGTAATTAAAATACAGTTCAGGACAAAATGTTTAGCTGCAAAGGCATGAATTTTCCCTTCTTCGCTGTTGCTGCCAAGTTGCTATTATTATGAGGGGAATTAAAGCTGCAAAACTGGCAGTTGCTTCTTTTCACTAAAAATCAATTGAAAGGAAAACTGAGATCGTTTGCCTAGAAAAGGCTCCCACCTTCTACTCTTTTTAAGGAGACAAGGCAGGCCAGAGGTGCAGTGCCACGACCATGCACTGAGTTCTGTGGGGCTGGTTCAGGCATGATGGCTAGTGAAAATTAATAAACCAGATTAATAGCAACAGCCAACAACAGGCTAAGCACCTGTTCTGCATCAACTGCTCAGCCCTGCAGCTGGGCTACAAGTGGGCTATGCCTTCTGCAGGGCTGCTTGGAGCCAAGAGCTTCACCAGGTGAGACAAGCTCCTGGTCCATGGAGCATGAGCCCTAGAAGCAGCCCTCCCATAGGTCAACCCAACTAGTAGCACCTACCACATGAAGAGAGAGGGAGCAGGAAAGCAGCTGTAGGCTTGCACTGCAATCATGCAAGGTCTGAGAGGCAGTATTAGATTGATGTCAGCCACATGTTTTATTCTTGACACTTTTGAGGGGCAATGCTGGAGAAAACTCACCGGAGAGCAAGAGTACAGAAGGAATAATGAGATACCTGCAATAAACTGTGACACTGGATTAATATCAGGAAATGCCTTAATGACAGGGTTTGGACGGCCCTCTAATAGCATTCAATGTTTGCATTCCTTCATTTCCTCAGCATTGATGGTTGTCTACTCTTCCAGAATGTAGCTTATGGCTTTGCTGACATGGAAGTGCTTTCAGCCAAGACATTCCCTGTGTTCCAGACAGTGATGCTCCCCCTGCCCATTCACAGTTGATCCTTTCCTCACCATATCCTGATTCCTTAGAGTTCCAGTAATCATGTCCGTATGAAACTACACTAGTTGTCCTTGCTAATGTGGAAAATAGAGTAAAGAGAATACAAAAGTTGATTCTCAAATGTTGAATGAGACATGGCACCACTTCTAGATGTTACTGCTTTGCTCAATACCCTCTGAAAAAGCTGCATTTCTAAATTGCTTCCACTGCTTAGAGCAATCTTGTTTCTCTGTTCCTTCCCCCTTGGTACTGTTTCCTTGAAAGCTTCATTTTGGGGTCAACTCAGCCTTTAATGTATCAGTTGCTCCATCTGACTTTCTCTGAACCTACTCACATGTTAACAGGGCTCACATACCCACCCAGATCATGCTAGCAAATCTGGAAAGCAGAATTCCAGTTGCAGCAGATAAGAACTGGAAAGAGGCATCAGGTTATGTACAGCCGGCGCAATCCAAATGGTTCAATTTCTCTGCATGGGTCTCTAACTAAATACTCGGGATAGTTTTAAATGTATGGAATCTTTTGGTATTGTAGCCATGAAAACTGTACATGGTGCACATGAGCACTGCCTTTTACACTCATTTCTTGTGCCTAAATGCTGAAAGGGCTCTGTTTGTAATAACTATAAGCTGTTGTAAGCTGGAATCCAAAGCTGACTGGCAAATTACTTTGGGATATATCAAGTAATTCATTCCTTTTCCTAAAACAACATTCCTGATGCTAGGAAAATCTCTGCATTTACACACAGCAGCAATAAATACAAACCTTCTCATGCAGCCATCAAGACACAAAAAGAAGGAACATGATTTGGTTTCCAAATCTGTCAGTGAACTCAGAGTGATGAAAACATTCTTACTACCCTCACAAAGTGAGCATGCTCCTAAGGCTTTCAAGTAGGTTAATACCATGATTACAGCATTTGCAGAGTTTTGCTACAGCATCCTGCTCCTATCTCCTTCTGTCCTTAGCAACTAAATGACTAGAAATGCTTTCAGTACAAAGGCGAAGTACTTTAAAGAGGAGTTATATGAAGCTTTAGCCACACCTCCATCTGACATATGAAATAGAAATCCACAAGATACAATAATATACTTGAAATATCATTGTATATAACTGAATATACTTAATAGATGCAGAGCAATTCAATGCTTTTGGCATCATCTTGCCATCTTTAACACCGCTTATGTGTTATAAGGTTTTTTAAAAAGGGAGCATAAAGAGCACCTCTGATAATACAAGTAATCTAGCGCTTCAGTTTAACATAATGACTGTTGGGATTCACTGCCAGCCTTTGCTCCAGGCTGTGATCTGTGATCCCTTTCTTAATCATTATGTGAACCATCATCATACAATCACTACGACTGGTGAGAACTGACCCAGTAGTGCTTACCCTGGGACAAGGCTGTTAGCTGGACTCCAAACTCTCTCATTTAATGGCTGAATCCCAGATTCAAAGCTGACATTTTCATGAAACAGGAGTGTTTCCCTCAACAGTTCTGGTTTTGAGTTAACACTACCATTAGGTTTGAGATAACTAAACCAGTAAGTTAACATAACTTGGTAAATGACATTCTGATGAATAGAAACATATTGACTATGAAATTTCAGATCCTGAAGTCCACAGTAAACAACAGATCAAACTGAAGTCCTACTCTAAATGCTGGCAAAGGAACTATGAAAGGTGATGTTCTCTGAATGTTTTGTCTTGGTCATACCAACATAAGCATATTAATGTTGTCTAGACACAAAAGTCTGGCTGTCTGTATATCCACATTACAGGGATATGGGTAGCTTCTACAGCAGCACTGGCAATAGGGAATTGGCTGCGTTAAACACCTACCATTGGCAATCAAAATAATTCACATGCGTGTAAAAAACAGTAAAACTATTTTTTTAGGAGAAAATTCCCAGTTCCTTTTTTAAAATCTGGGGCTTTTTCCCCCTTAAAGACCCCCATTTCTAAATCTCAGCTTTTCAGCTCTGAATAACTTGGTTAACAGAAACAGTATTTAAAGGGGCTTGAGTTTAATGCAGGCCAATAACCTTGAATATTTTAAAGCAGCAAGAAAGAAGCTTAACCACACATTTCAGCAAGTCTAAAGAGATGTAATTTGAAAGGTATTTATAACTAGTCCCTCTTTATTTTCACATCTCAGGCTTTCAGAACCTTTGGTCTAAACCTAAAGGGGAAATTTTTGCCTTTGAACTAGGTAACTTCAGATGGATATTTCATTACTAACCTTAGAGAACTGAGTCTCCTCCAGACATCATCTGCTTTGGAAAAAGAAAATCAACTTGTGTTTGGATATAATTAGAGTAGTAACAGAAATGAGAAAATCTGGCCTGGAGAGGTTATTGGGCATTAACAAAAGATGATGTCGTAATGGTTTAGACCTATCTGCTGGAGATATGCCATATAGAAAGGAGCATGAAGAAAGGACAGGACAGGTAATACAGACCTCTCTGAGTTCATCTGATGGTCAGTAAATTCACATGCATTTCAAGTTATAGTTCTCAAGATAACTCCACATTTCTGTAAAAGCACACTAAAAGATGCACCTGTAGTATCCCCCCTCCTCAACTAGCACATTTCTCTGCAATTCAGCAGTGGAAAACAAAGTCTAATATGCAGCATGCAATTTACTACAACATATTCCATGAATTTATAAAAGTCCTCTTTGGTAATTCCACACAAAGCTGCAGCTTTGATTTCCTTACTTTGCTTTGTTTGTCAACAACTCTAAATGAGAGAGTTTCTTGGGAAGAAGAAACTCCACCACACTTGTTTCACGTATTCTTCTTGCCTTTTGAACTCCAGTCACACAAAAACTCATTCACAAGGTTAGTCCACACTTTGTTAGACCTGAAGCGTTAACTGCTGAAGATCAACTGCTACATTCTGCCTTGTGTTACCAAAAGGCCGTGCAGCCTCAGGCCCCACAATGTGAAAGCCTGTGGGTGCCACTACAGGAGACAAGAAAGGCTGCCACCATTGACTTCAACCTAATACAGACGTGTTGCCAGGAGCCTGACACTTTGCTATAGAAGCCACTTGTGTCTGCTGTTTCATAAATGAGCTTTCTCATTATGAAATGCTCAAAACCAGATTAAACGTTAAGATGACTTTCCTGGAAGCTGAACTGTGAGTAAAAAGTGACAAAGAAGCCCTGCAGTTGCTTTTCAACATTACAAAGCTTCAAGTTTCCTCAGTTGAGAAAGTTTTACTATGAGATTAGACTCCAGTAACAAAAAGTCTTCAAGTCACTTGTTAGCAGTGACATCTTCGTATTTGTCTATCCTAACAGATGATCATCAGGCAACAGGAAATATGTTTTCATTGTATGTTTATAAAAGTTATTATTATGTCTTCAAATTGGCATCAATTGCTTCATTATGACACAGATCCAAATCTCCCCCCAAAATCCTTTTTTTAATTACCTTTTAAGAACTGAGGAGTTTAATACGAAACCACGAAATAATTCCTATAAATACCCAGTAACTTAACTTACTTAAAATTCCTGTATTCAACTGCTCTAAGGACATTTAGTCCCAAATGACTGGTTCCACCTTAAGATTAAAACCAAAATAAAACAAGCCTCTGTGATCTTCCTAATCTTTTCAGTATATTGGCAGTTTATGCATTGAATAGAATATGAGGAATTACTGAATTAAGGAATTACTGCAGAGAATTTACTAGGTTTTCAAATACATGGGATATATTTACTCTAGTTGCTGAAATGACCATGTCCCTGAAAATGGTTATGAGATAATGTAAAATGAATGAGTAATGAAATTAATATTAACATCCTAAATGTTTTTAAACACAATGAAGGTTCACTGCTTCCACAAGATCCAGCCCCAGGATCCTTATTGCTCTCTTAAATATCTCTACATCATAAAAACCCACCCATGAACCTACAAATTAGCATTAAAGCAGGCTTTGAGGTTGGTAGACTCTTTTCAAGCTATTTTTGAACACCCAGATTGTGTGTCTTTCAGTAAAGTAAGCCGCTTAGCAGGTTGTGGTACTGTTTACACTTGCCTTGTAGGGAAGGACTTAGCCTAAAGAGAAAGAAGATAAACATGTGGTATCCTGGACCTCATTAACATATGCACATAACAGATGAGTTGCAAAGTATGGGCTTTTTTATCACTTTAAATGAAGTTAGATACCCTGTAACAAACCTCTTCTATCACTAAAGACTATTCATTCCTCTTTTTTCTAGCCCTGTGGCCACATTAAGCATTCTTAACCAACTTCTTCATAACAGTCTCTTCTCACCACTTGCTCCTCTTAGTTCAGAAAGTGCTGCCAAAACAATCTCTCCTCAGTACTGCTCTGCCTGTATCCCTCTGAAACACTGCACTGATTTCCAGTCTTTCAGACTACTCATTTTAAACTTACTTTTCCCTTCTTCCAGTTAAAGCTTGCTCAAGAATAGGATCCACATCTAAATATTCAGATTTTCCCCGTTCTGATATTCTCCAAAAGGAAAAGGGAGCTGCAAAAGCAAACAAAGAAGGAAGAATCACAGAATACCAGGCTGGAGGAGACCTCAAGGATCATCTAGTCCAACCTTGCTTGGCAAAAGCACAGTGTAGACAAGCTGGCCCAGCTCCCTGCTGTCCTGGGTTCAGCAGCAGCAGCCATTTTTCTCCCTCTTAGTAGCTGGCGCAGTGCTGTGTTTTTGACTTTCAGCCTGGGAACAGTGCTGATAACACCGATGGTTTTAGTTGCTGCTCAGTAATGTTTACTCTGACCAAGGACTTTCTGAGCCTCATGTTCTGCCAGGGAGGAGGGGAAGCCAAGAGGAAGCAGGGTTAATTCTGGTTGAATCGTGGTTTAAACCATGACACCTGTCCTGCTGAGTCTTAAGTGTCCAGCACTGGGGAATCCACCACTGCCCTGGGGAGATTATTCCAGTGGCTGATTGTTCTCACTGTGAAACGTCTTCTTGAAAGGATGAAGAAAATGGTTGAGAAGCATAGGTATGCCAAAGTGGCTCATGGTAATCACCAGAGCCATAACTCCCAAAATCATGCCCCACCATCAACAAGAGGATCAAGCTCTTCTCCCGTCCCTGTGAACGGGAGGGTTGTCCAACTTCTCTCTCACAAAGCTTCTCCTCCTGAAATGTTATCTTGCATCTGAGGAAGTTTCCTTAACGAATCATGGAATTCTAGAATGGTTTGAGTTGGAAGGGACTTTAAAGCTCACCCACTTCCAACCCTCTGCCACAGGCAGGGACACCTTCCACTAGAGAAGGTTGCTCTAAGCCCCATCCAACCTGACCTTGAGCACTGCCAGGGATGGGCATAAAGCCTTAGTTGAAAACAGCATTTCTCCATGAAAAAATTCTTCTGTTAACATACCTGTTCATTTTACCCAAAAATATCCAGGAATAATTCCTGAACACCTACAGTTTCTATATCATTATTTAATTCTCTGTCTACCTTTTTATATCTGCATGAGTACTTTAATGAAGCACCATTACCACCTTGGATTTCATGATTATTTTCTTCCAGTTCCTCGCATGTCTCTATGATGGCCTTTGCAAAAGCTATTTATTAGTCTGCTTTCTTAAAATCATTCAAATCCTTTCTCAAATCAAAACCACAAGAAAACCAAAAAACTGCTTTTTTGAAAAGTAGTATATATAAAAAGAATTTATGTAAAGAATTTCTGTTTTCTGGTGCTTCCATCAGTATCCATGCATTCAGGTTTGGGTTGGGGTACCATTCAGACAAAGCAGGCAGCTCCTTCTTGACTGTCAAGCATAGAAAGCAGCACCAGACAGAGCACATTCCCTGACCACTGTCCTTCCATTCACTGAACAGGACAAAGGTCTCCGGGAAATAGCAGCATGAGCTCAGCTCATTAAAAACTGTATGAAAATGTATATCCTAAAGGGATGTTAAATTAGGCTTACAGAGGCAACTTTGAGTCTGTGCTTCCTTAGAATTTTAGTGCTTAACCTTTTAGCCCCAGCATTTCTTTAGTGCAATTAAATACAGAGGTACAGATATAAAATACTGCTTTAGTTACAGTCTAGCAGCAAGAAAGAAAGTAAATAGACGAGAGAGATAAAGAATTCTGTAGGTAGCTTTCATTCTGATCTCCAGTGTCTCCTCAGCATTGGCATCTTTTTGACATGGTCATGACAGTAGAGGCTGTGCTTTCCACAGCCAGTTTTAATCAGAAGGGCTAATAACACCTTATTCTTAAAGAGACACTTCAGAGTCTGTCCATTTTGTTAAAGCCTGAAGTCCGTAAACATCCCTACACCAGTATATACAATAAACACTAGACACATAGGTAACGTTATCAATATTAAACTTAAGCCACTACCAGGTACAGAGCACACCCAATTTCCATGACGCATTTGCTTCACTTTATGTGACTTTGTACATCTCAGTTCAATGTATAACTCAGGCAGGTGACACAAGGTATAAAGAAAAACATTAATTTGGTCAACTATTACTGATGGCTTTGCCTTCCACCCAGTTATCAGCATGCTAATCCACATTATTGTGATGTGCAAATATTACCGTCTTATTACTTTGATGGCAATTTTGCATTTGAAAATGAAATTAATGGCTAACCTCAAAAGACTAGGCTTAATTTCATTTCACTCCCTCAAACATCCTTTTCACTATACAGTTAATCTAAAAGAATCAGAGGTGTAATTATAGATCACAGATTAGCTGTTCAACATTTGCTAGTAGCTAAAATGGGGCAGATATTAAAAGCAAGTTGACTCCAGAGAAAGCTGTTCCTCCCATCATTTGCAGAAGAGACTGCTGTGAAATGTTAATATTATGAAGTCAAGGCCAGAGTTTTCTGTGCCTCTGGACATCTTTGAAGGGCTCTCCAAAGCAGGACATGCTACCACCATTGAAACCACTGCTAGGAGGATCTCCCACCTTCCCCAGCTGTGATCACTGAGGTCAGCTATGGGTAAGGTAGGAGAACATAATGCTGTCCTAGGAATCCCTCGCTAGGAATCATATCCTTCACAGGCAGGACAAAGCATGGAAGTGCAGAGGCTCACATGTGCTACATAGCCACACAGCAGCCTCTCAAAACACCCCCACAACCCAGAAGTATGTGGATGACTTGAAGTGCCCTTTCCCCTTGAGCTCACCTTGTGTTCCTAGGTCAGGACCTCACCATAGGCAAGCTCTCCATTCTGAGCCTGCATAGGAGGACTAGGGAATTTCCATGGCAGACTGGCTGACACGTTGGAGGAGAGCTCTGAGTGCCAAGCACTGAAGCAACAAGCTGAAATCCTGAGGGGCCACAGGTTCAGGTGCCAAAAACCAGAGGAGAATGATGCTGGAAGGGACACCCAAGGGAAAAGTGGATGTCTAACATCACCTATGAAGAAAACTGTGAGTGTGTGTGTGTGTTCACTAGCAAATTCCATACCTGATCAGCCAGAGGGGAGGAACAGACTGGGCCATCTCTGTTGTTCATGTGTGTATAGATGCTGTTTCTGATTATTTGGGTGCTGGTAAATGCTCTCCTCTGTGTGAGGTGATATGTATGATTATGTGCAGTACACAAACCTATCGGGAATACATGCTCAGCCTCGCTCCTGCCTGGGTCTGGATACACCAAACCACAACAGCCTTCTATCAGGCTGGGAGAAAATTAATTCCCTGGATCTTGTAGCCCACCAGATTCAACTACCTCTTAGGGAAGGTCCTGGAAACATGATCATGTTAACATCTTTGGTTTCACACACGTTGATGAAGCAACAGCTTGTTTTACTCCCTAATGCAAGCATCACAAAGCAGACCTAAAGCCCATAGAGACCATACATTATTTGCACCTCCACTTCAAACTTGATCTACTTGAAGCAAGGAAGGGTGGTTTCACAGCTTGGCAACCAAATGATAATTTGCCCTATTTCTCCTGGTTTTATCGCTGTTTTGCAGCAATGAATAATGCTGTCTCCAGAAAATGGAAGTGAAAGCTATTCTGTTCTTGTCAGAATAATAATGGATATTGTGTTGGCAACTGCCCTCCTGTGCTGCACAACAGCATGAATAAAAGGAATTGGGAAAAGCCAGCAGTTCTATAGTAAATAAAGTGTGTAAACTCACCTGCTTGCAAATAAGCGATAACCTCTATTGTTTGTTGTTTCAGCAGGGCCACAAGAACAGGGTAAACACAACGCTTAAATCAGAAGTGTGTCAACTCCACTGATCCTCACCTTTAGAGGGTGGTTGTAGGGGAGAAGCACTGGCTGTTAGGGACGGTCAAAGTAGAAATGTGTGGCTTGTATGATGTTGGGAGCGCCTCCATACACGGGTATACAGACAGCAACAGACTGAAAGATGGCCTTCTCCAAATCTCAGGTTAGTTCAGTGCTGGAATGTTAGCTTTGGCCTCACTATTGTTACTAGTAGAAGGAAAGGCAACACTAAGCAGCAGTAAGATTTTTGTTCCTCACAGCTTGGATTCATGTACAGTTTCTATTCAGAGAGGCTACACGTGCAGGCTTCCCACAATTTCACAGGGGCCAGAACCCACCTACGGAAGCCAGCTGGACCCTTGGCAACGTCTCCACATTCACTACCCAGCTCTGTCAGGGCTTCCTCCACTGTCACCCTCCTGAGATACACAACTTCCTTTGTACCCGAAACCTACTTCATGCAGGACTCCACACACATCTTTTGGGGCATATTCCTGGGAGAGCAAAGGTACCAAAAGGTCCTCTAATTTCTCCTTCCCTGCAAAACCCAAAGCTGCTCACATTGCAAGGGACCTTGATTCTCTTTCATATTCACTATGCCTGCTCAGAATCCATAGATACACATCAAGAGCTGGTCATCTGGTACATGCATAAAATACACACTGAAAGAATTGTAAAGATGAAAATAAATCAGTTAAGTGCATATTACATACCATAATTTCACTATGAATAGCTTAAAAACCTGAAGAAGTTATTTTGCTTTTTATTCAGCCCTTTGTTTTCATACAAAAGGCCCAAACACATTATTTACTTAAACTAAATATATTGTCACATCTGCAAAACCAACCAACTGTAAAAGCAGAGAAATGCATTTTTCCTGTCTTCACACCAACACTAGCTATTATATATAACAATGTTTAGCTAAAAATAATACAAATAACATGTAATTATTTCTGAGGACATGTTTATCTCTAAGAGGAATTCCTTTTCAAGAGGAATGTTATACTTAAAACTCTTAAGCACATTCATCCACTGTGCCATCAGACAACCAAAATACATTACATACTATATTACCTTTATTCTGGATGGCAAATGATGTCGATACTGATTCTATAGCTAAAGCAAATCACCTACGAGGACTGGATCAGAGCCATATCTTTTGTTCAGTCCCAAGAAGCACAGTGATTGTCTGGCATGACATATTTATCACAGAGAGGCTGAGCTTATTACTTGGCCAATTTCATCATATATTCCTTGAGCTCTTAAAGAGGAAGATGCCATGGCATGGGGAAGATGCCGTAAGGCATGAAGGGCTAACAAATTCAGCTACAGTATATTCCAAAAGGCTATCAACTTTGTAGGCAAGTTTTTCTTAATAGTAAGTGATCTACGTTCAAAAAGTCAATGACATTGAAGATCAAGGACACAGTTATTTCCCAACTGAAGTTTTTATCACTAAATTACAATGGTATTTAGCTAAACACTTCTGGGTTTCGCTGCTTATATACCAAACCAAACCCAGCACGTTAGGGACTGTAGTGATAGGTAATGGGTTCAAACTTAAACAGGGGAAGTTTAGATTGGATATAAGGAAGAAGTTCTTTACTGTGACTGCTGTGAGGCACTGGAATGGGTTGCCCAGGGAAGTTGTGAATGCTCCATCCCTGGCGGTGTTCAAGGCCAGGTTGGACAGAGCCTTGGGTGGCATGACAAACAGAACCTTCAGATTACATATCAAGCCCTGCTCTGCTTTGTGGTGCAATCTCCAGAAGGTAATTGAGAGATCAGCAGTGGCTTTTGATGCACAGATTTAGCCACCTTTGAAAACAACTTACATTGACTCCATATGTACACAAGTCATGAAAGCTCACTGCTTTCCATAAATTATGTAAGATTATACAAGTTTTGAGGAATTTTCCCTAGCAATATGAAAAAGTATACACTGCAATAATGTGGACATTAATGCATTAATGCTGACTTTACCTGTTTATTCCAGGGAAAATTGGTGAGCAGTTTCATGCTTCCAAGATTGCTGGAATCAAGTTAATATCCCAGACCTACTTGTCTCTGATTTCTTTTCAGCAAAATGGTAGCATTTATCAATACAGCTGATATCTCTAATGTGCAATTTACAGTGAGGAACACTGATGTATTTTATTATGCTTCAGAATTTACCATAATGTCAATGGAACAGGCAAAATGTTTCAGAAAAGTATAAATGTTCAAACACATGCAATGCAATGCACTGGCAGAAATTTCATTCATTGATATTATTAGGCAAGCAAATATCTTTGGATGAAGAATGGTATAAAAACATCATCATCAACATACTTGTCCCTGTAGAATATTTCTATGTGAGCCACATTAGGAAACTTCTACTAATCCAGACCTCTAGGGGCATTTTAGCTACTAATCTGGATGAATTAGGTCACTCACTCTTGCTCAGTTACACTCATTACATGACAGTTCTTTTCCCTGAACTCTCTAAACAAAACTTCTCATTCACAAAGGTTCTAATACAAATTTTGCTGGGAGTCTTTTCAACGAGTACAAGTGGAGATAGAAGTTTCCCTGAAAATTAATCTATTTGCCTGTTTGGAAGCTCTCCCTCCTTACCAGCCCCAGCGCCTCCCTTTCTCCATACCTGAATCAGATACAGTTTAATAGTGTAAACTGATGAAGCCAGAAAATGCTGAACTGGATGCACAGGTGATCCTCACCCACCGTTAATCAATGCATTTCCTAGCATACAGCCAGCCTTGGAGCACAGTAACACCCACCTGTATTTAATGACTGTTACATGAGTCAAATCCTCTGTGGAACATACATTGCATTTAGCTCGTAATTACTAGTTTCAACTGAAATGCTTTGATGACTGTTAAAATATTGAGAAATTATAACATAACAGAAACTCTCAGGAAATGTTATTCTTAACATGCAACAGATCAGTGATTCCTCTACTGAGGAGCAGCAAAGTAACAAGAGCTCCAATCCTAACTTAGGCAGACCCCTCAATTAAAAACAACAGTAAATGTTTAAACTGCAACAAGAGACAAATCCATCACCCCCAAAGAATCCTTCAATTAACACAACCATGCCCCCACCCCCACCCCCTTGGTTGAATGTGGTAAAGTAGAATTCATGAGCTCTCTAATTTATGATAGGTTATTGGTTAACTCTTGTTAATTATAGCCATACAACGTCAAAATTAATGATTTTCCCACCCTCTTTCAACTTGCGAATGAATTCATAACTTACATCAAGACTCAAAAGATGTGCAATTAATATTGTCAGTAACCACTTCACAAAAGAGATTTGTTAAAGGCAGGCGCGTGGACACAATTAGTGTATCAATTAATGTTGCTGCTACTTGATCTATAAATTATTGAAAAGCTTATAACCACTACAAGGAAACAAAGCGAATCCACTCCCCGTCAATGAAATAAGCTCCTGACTGTGTCCCTCATTCATTACTCTTTAGATCATATTTGAATTTTGCTGGATTCCATGAGTCTTAGCTATGTAATCAGGAAAATAAATGAACCTCGACCAACCTGAGAACTTGAAAGGCCTCATTACAGTGATGATGTTTTAATTGTTGTTAGCTGATCATAATGTTAAAAAAGGTAAATAATGATAATAATAATGAACAAAATCTACTGCCATTGCTCATAGCATTTACTAATTTCAGCTGAAATTCTAATCTGAAAACGAACCTGTAAAAACTGCATCAAAATTTCTATGTATCAGCAGAATTGTAACTTTCACATCAAGCAGAAACATCTGTGCCACTCTCAAATTTAGCAATGATTAGCCCAAAGATCAGATTCAAATGAGGTCTAAGAAACCCAAACCAAGACTCGGGTAGCATTAGGCACCTATGATGAAAACTGAAAATGACACAAAAGAACCTTGTTTAAAGGCTACCTATCCCCAAAGGCTTTTAAACTAACTAGGTACCTCCTGTTTGATCCTAGTATGACTAGAGTTTTGCTTCTGGGGACGCAAAGGTTTTTCTTTAGCTAGTTAGACAGACTCCAGTCTCTCATTAGAGTTTAAAAGACGAAGGAAATAGATGTGACTCTGCCAGGGGCCTTATCTGATATATGTGAATAGTCCCTGAAGCTACTGCACTCCTTTTAATTAGTAGTCAAGACAGTTAAAATGGGACGCTTAAGCTTTTGGCCGTTCTCATCCCGAGAGGATCAAACTTCATCTTGTACCACCAAGACAGCATTACCATGCTCTGCTGGTGCAAGCAGTATGATTCCTTACCTGGCGTTAAACAGTCCCCTGAGCAGAGTCTGCTCTCACTTTCCCTCCTCAAGCACAGCTTCAGAACTTGTGTGTTCATTCAGTCAAAACAAAGTGCCCAACTCATGGCTAGGAGATGACAACAGCTCAGGCAGACACAGCACATCAAACCCTCTCTAAATTTCACACTCCTACCAGCTAGCTACAGCAATGCTTGGCTTGGCGGCCTGCCTACTGTGATATCTGTTTCCAGGCACTGCAGTGGAAAACTCTCAAGTAAGGGAATTTCACCCCTGGGGATCCTTAGCATCAAAGATTGTTTATGCTGATTGTCAACATGCCTGAGCTCCTCTTTGTGTCTCAATTCCATTTTTAAAAGTCCCTGTCATTTGGAAAATAGACTCAAAAGTCTGACTATAGGGGGTATAATGAGAGAGGATGTAGCAAAAAAATTGAAAGCTTCAAACAGAATAATAACAGAATTCAAGTGCAAGAGGAAGAAACCAAATCCCCAGAAAAGTCTCCTGGGTGCCCCCAAGAAGATGCAGATCTGCATTCAAGTTTGGTGCCTGGCCCTCTTCTTTACTGACCTCCCATTTCAGGTTACTTGGTTGAGTTGATTTTGCAAGAAGGGATTTTCCAAGGCAGTTATGGGTGTGGATCCAACATCAATGCAACACATTTACCTCCAAAGAGGTTTCTAAATCAATTTTAATTCCAATAGGCTCAAGTAAATGTTTTCAATTTGATTCAATAATCCATACACAGCTATAAAGTGGCTTTTTCCCCCATGTACTACAAGGCAAACATGGGTTAAGCTTCTAACAACTTTGGCTAATAAAAACCCTCTAATTTCCCATCCTGAATGGTACAAACACATAATTTTCATTCACCACTCAATGAACCAGCTGACATAAACAAATGAAACAAAATCAGCCTTTAAGAGCATTATTTGAATCATCAATTCTCTACATGCTCCTTAAAGAACACGATTTTTGGCAAATTAAACCAAAAAAAAATCACCTAAAATTGTCCTAGAATAGAGCTTTCCGAATCTCCTGCGATTTTTGCATCATTTCCCTTTAGAGAGCAACATGAAAGCTCTTCAGGATGTCTTCTAAAGTTTCAGCAAGTTTGCAAATAAGGTAATTACAAGACTCTTACTAGCAGGTATCAGCCAAGAGTGGCATGAAGATTAGGGCTGGAGCTGGATGGTAGGAACATAATCTCCTCTAATAGCATTTAGTGCACCATAAACTCATAAAACAGAGTAAATTGTAGACAAGGGCTGTGGTGGTCAGGGTGAAACATGGGTCCTCAACTGATAAGTATCTCCATAGCACATGGAGCAAAAAGTGACAATCTGGAGAGGAAACGAGGGTCTCATCTTTGGTTTCAAGTCAGTTAAAACTCCTACCTCTCCTGGGAGTATGACCAAGTAGTACTTCTAGAGACCATCAAATTCTGGATCCATCAAATCAATCCGGACTGAATAAAAGGGAAAATTAGTACTTGACTTTTTTAATAGCCTATTTTTAAGATTATCCAGGGTGATAATGTTAACACACAAAGTTGCAATTTGATATTATCATATAAATATTGAACTTGCCTATAGTACAGACATTGGCAGCTGCAGATTCTGAGAGGATTTTGTAACTTCTTGTCCTAACCATAGCAATAATGTATTAGTGTTGGAACAGAATACTGTCTCACAGAACAACCGGGATGACAATGGAGAGAGACTGAAGAGTTCATGACAACGAGAAAGCATATGGATATAAAAACACCCTGACTAATGAGAAATGCTTTAATAATCTCCTGTAAGAGAATTGCTTTGCATATGACTACAGAAAGAGGTTAAGTTTTTCCAACACATAAAAGAAATATGCACTAAAAGCTGTAACTTTGCAGGAGCATTAATGCTATTTGTCACCCCTGCAGCAGATATCAAACTATTTCCCTGTCACCCTAAAATCCATAATCTATGCAACAGAGACTAAAAGCAGTTATAAGAAACTGTAAAAGAACTTTAAACACATATCCTAACCTTAGGAATTGAGCTTTGTATTATTTCAACACTTCAAATAAAACTCACTACCTTACTATATCTTTATACAGAAAGAGAGTGCACTTAAAAGTCAGCTAACACTACACAGAAGACTTAGGCTGAGACCATGAAAGAATGCTTTCCTCCATGCTCTAACTCCACAATAATCCTTGTCCCCTTTAGCCACCCCAGATCTTCAGCGTGGGATACGTCTGTGAGACAGACATTCCATCACGAATTTATTATCAAACTTAATGCTCTTTCTCAGCGCAGTGCTGTGACCTGCAGATGGCAGATGCAAAAGGGACTTTTAAGATCACCCAATTTCAACCCCGCGCCACGGGCAGGGACACCTTCCACTAGAGCAGCTTGCTCCAAGCCCCTGTGTCCAACTTGGCCTTGAACACTGCCAG